>RJWJ010016645.1:0-34163 GCA_004363605.1 Indri indri
CTTGGGATACTTCGCTTAGTAGAATGCGTTCCAACCCTATCCAGGAGTATACAAGAGGTGCTATATCACCATTGTTTCTTAAAGCTGAATAGTACTCCATGGTATACATATACCACATTTTACTAATCCACTCATGTATTGATGGACACTCAGACTTCTCATCAGAAATCATGGAAGCAAGAGGAAAGTGGAGTAAAATGCTAGCACTGAAAGAAAAAAAAAAAACCCGCCAACCTACAATTCCATATCTGGTGAACTTATCCTTCAAAAGTAAAGGAGAACTACTTTCTCAGACAAACTAAAACTGAGGGATTTCCTTGCCCACAGACCTTTCCTGCAGGGAATGTTAAAAAGATGTGAAGTAGAAGGAAAATTGCATAGGTTAGAAACTTGAATCTATTTACAGTAAGGAAAAGTATCACATAAGGAATAAGTTAAGGTAAAATAAAATCTTTTATTTTTTTTATTCTTAATTGGTCTAAAAGATAACCATACATTTAAAGTAATAATAATGCAATGTATGGTATATGGATAAGTGAAATGAATGATAGCAGTGTCACAAGGAACAGAGTGAAGGATTGAGGATATTCTTTTATAAGGTACCCATACTATGTATGAAGCAGTATATAGTTATTTGAAGGTAGATTTAGATTAGTTTTTTTTAAGTATATTCTTAACTTTAGGACACTACTAACAATATTTTTGAAAGAAATATGATTATTATGCTAAGAAAAATGTAATCGTATAAATGCTCAGTCCAAACCAGGGAAGGCAGATGGGTGGAGGTGGGGAAGAGAAACAGAGAGCAAATGCAACAAATAGAAACTGGTTACAAATAAGTAGACAGTAATCCAACTATATCAATAATCCCTTTAAATGTCAATTCTTTAAATGCACTAATGAAAAGACAGAGATTTTCAGGGTGGACAAACTAAGGGGAGAAATAAAATTAAATATTTAGTTGAATAAATAAAAACAATTGGTTTCAAGTTTTAACAGTATTCTAAAATGTTTTGATCACATGTTTAAACTTAGAATATAAAATATAAAAAGTAACATAAAAATTGCAATTAAAATATGCTGCTCTAGATTATGGTCAGTTTAAGGAAAAAAAGAGGTGAAAGGGAAAAAATCATTAAGATGCATTATGAAGAGACACATATTCAAAAAATAGCACAAAAGGACAGAACAAGAGTTAGAATGACACAGAGACAGAAATGGGGGAGAGCATTGTGGCTGGTGACATGGGCTATCGGTTTGAATAATAATTTTGTCATTTTTTTATCAATGTGATTTTTGGCAAGTTAAATTCTTTATCATAATTTTTTTGACCTGTAAAATGGGTGAAATAATACTTAGAGGGTTATTAGGAAAATTAACCTAATATTTTTAAAATGCTTATCATGGTACTAGGCACATAGAAAGTTTTAAATAAGTAGTAGCTATAACTGTTATACATAAAAAAGAAAATAAAGATAAGTCACTTGGAAGTAGAACAAAACCTTCATTGCCTAACATCTTCAGTTTTGTAGATGTTTTGGATATTATTGCCAAAGTTTTAAAACATGATTACCTCTCTTGCAACTCTAGGGATAAATTACAATATCAGCTCTTAACAGTTGCTCTGAAGGTGAGGATAAAAAAAAATCATGGATGTTTTATTTCTAGGAAATCAAAACTATTTTTCTCATGTTTAACTCATAGAAACTACTGAACAATTTAGTAAAACATCCTATATGCATATTTTCAATTCAATAAATCAAATTTACATTGTATTTGTTAATTTGAACAATTGTTTTTAGCAATGTGAAGTAGTATATTCAGTACTTAGACATTTCTGTAGGAAAGTTAAATTAAGTAAAAGTATCAGAATACAATATCAAATTTGTACTTTAATTTGAGCTTTGCGTTGCAGAATTAGTAGGACAAACCTAAGGTTAACAAAAAAGAAAAAAAAAGGAAATGCCACTGAGCTCACTCTTCCTCACCCAGGCCTGTAGATGCAACAGCCTCCGGCACTGAGGTATGTCAGCAGTATTTCTGCAGGAACTTCAGTTAACAGCGACTCCAAGAGTCAGAATCTGTTATGAATCTCACCCTTGTGTCAAAAAGTAAAGGTTACAAGTCATTTACTCCTCCTGGCATAGAAAGACCTGGCAGGGGGAACAAAGGCCCTTGGAAGCATATTTTCTTAAATGTAAAGCAACCTGTGCCCTTGCAAATATTTGAGGTCTTTTTGGATGGCAGATGGAAATTTACTAAAAGAAACATGGGAATTTTTAAAGCAGCCTCTATAGCCTTAAACTAAAACTTCCACTTGTTTGGGAGAAGAGGGCACTTCTCTCTTGGTTCATTTGGTATATTCTCATGCTGTGAGACCGATATTATGCCATCTATTAAATTAACTGGAAAATTTGGCACCTCCCCAGTTTAGCCTATCATAGTTAAGAAGGTTGCCTATTTCTATTGAATAATTTGAGTGGAGCCCATTAAATATTATATTTAAAAAGATGGAAATAATCTAAACATTCAACAACAGTAGAGTGGGTAAGCATTCTGTTTCATTCACTTGATGAAATCCCATGTATCCATTAAAAATAATGTTAAAATTTCATATCCATGCTTACGACAGTGAGACTCAGGAACAGTGTACAGAAATGTATATAAATACGAATTTAAATAAAAAGTCATCCACACAGCTAAACATTTGCATGGAAAAACAATTGGAAGAATATGTACCAAAGTGTTAACCTTTTAAATTATGGGGATCTGGGTTTTTTATTCTTTCCTCTACTCTTCTGAATTTTGCTACCTTTATAGCACATACCTATAAAATTTCTAAAAGCAAAAAATATCCCTTCTTAAGAAATTTGTTTTGACACAGGTTAATTGAGTTCACGTGGGTGTCAGGCCCTGTGCTGAGGTACAGAGAGGGACAGGGTGCAGATCTTGCCCTGTGGGGGCTCACAGTCTGGAGGAGAAGGCAGACAGATACAAAGGTTATAAACAGAATGTATTAATGAAACATATACAGGTACAGAGATAGTCCAAAGAGGGGAGTGGTCTACTAGGCGAGAGGGAGCGATCAGAAATATTGTTTTCTTACTATCTTGTTCATCTAATAATCGAGCAACAAGTAGTGAGGGCTTAGTGTATGCCAAGTCTTGTTTTTGATGCTAGGGATGCAACAATAAACAAAACAAGACAAAGATCCCTGTTCTCAAAGATCTTAAACTCTGGTAGGGAAGACAGACAATAAACAATAATGTAAGTGGATAAATTTTAATAGTAAGTGATTAGTGCTATGAAAACAGAAACAGTAAAGCAGGTCCGAAAGGTCAGGAATGTGGGCATGGCATGAGGACAGGGAGAGTTAAATTGCAATTTTAAGCAGGGCCATCAGAGAAGGTCCCACTGAGAAAAGACCAATTTCAGCAAAGATTTGAAAGTTAACAATGCAGATATCTGCAGTAAAATGGTTCAGGGACAGGGGAGAGCCAGTGCAAATGTTCATTGTATGGTTGAGAAAAGCTAGGCTGGAGTGGAGAGAGTGAAGGGAAGAATAAGTGATAAGAGTTGAGTGTAGAGAGTTAAAATCATAAACAGACTTTGAGGCCATTGCAGGAACTTTGTTTTACTCTGAATGAGATCATGAGTCATTGGAGGGGTTTAACCAAAGAGAAGACCTTTATCTGACTTCTGCTTTAATAGGATCCCCTGGGCTGCTGTGTTGAGCATAGACTCCAGGGACAAAGGTATAAGTAGTGTGGCAAGTTAGGAGCCTGGCAATAATCCAGGTAAGACATAGTGATAGCTCAGACAACGATAGTTGCAAGTGGAGGAGTAAGAGGCAGGCAGATCGTGCATATGTATTAAAAGTAAAGCCAGAGAATCTCTCACTCATCGAACTAAGATAAACTGAGGCACTGAGAATAAGCCTAAGGATTTTTAGCCAGGATCACCAAGAAAGGGGATATAGATAGAGAAGAGAAGAAGACCAAAGACTAAACCCTAGGGCACTCCAAGAGGGTGAGGACAGGAGGAAGAATAAGAAAATGAGACTGAAATTGAGAAACTAGTGAGAGAAGAGAAAAAATCCAGAAGACTCTGGTCTAGTGTTACAGAAGACTTTGAAAAACATACGTTGAGTAGCAGGGAATGATCATGTCAAACGCTGCCCATCAATGTGGGGACCACTGAGGACCTTCGACATGAGCAGTTTCAGTGTAGTGGTGGGATCAAAGCTGCAATAAAATGGGCTTAAGAGCAGATGAGAGAAGAATAATTGCAAAAGCAAGGATAGAGATTTCTTTCAAGGAGTTTTCCTGAAAGGGTTGCTAAGAAACTGTGCAGTAGCTTGAGAGGTATAGAAACTTTTTTAAGACAGAAGTAGCAGCAGCATCCTTTTACGCTGATGGTTACAATCTAGTAGATTGTGAAAATTTGATGATAAAGGCGAGAGCAGGAGAATTGCTGAAGAGCAGTCCTTGTAACAGTGAAAGGGATAGAAACTTGTACACAAATGGAAGCGTCAGCTTTGATAAAACCATGGAAGGTTCATCTATGGGGATGAAAGGGAGGACAGACTATGGGAGCACAGAGGCCAGTCGGTGGGTAGATGTGGTGTGGAAGTAGGTGGAAGTGTTCTTCTGGTTGCTTCTAACTCTTTTCATTCAAATGGGAAGCCAGGTCATCAGCTGAGAACGAGGTTAGAGGATGCATTGAAGGTTTGAGGAAAGAGACAAATGTATTAAATAGGAAAGTGGGGGAATAAATGGACTAGGAAAAATAGGCAGCATCAAGCACCCCACTGAGGTTCACTGTCATTAGGTTAAAGTGAAACTGGTGTGTGGTGGAATGTTTTTCTCCAGCTTCATGCAACTGCATGGGTGCAGGTGGAGGGAGCAGGCTGGGATTGACCTAGGCTGTGGCTTTGCCAAGAATTCATGATGAGTCAAGAGGAGCAAAAAAGTGAAAGGCACATGCAAGGGAGTGAAGATAATGATTAATCATAGGGTTTAAATGGGACAAGGAGTTCATGGTACCTCACAGGCTAGTGGGGAAGACTGACAGGTACATTAAATTATCTGTGTGTGTACACACATGCTAAGGTACAAATGTACTCCCCATGTGTGGATGAGTGAGAAAGCAAGAGATTTCTTACTGTGTGGCCACTAACCTCAGACCTTTCAACAAGTGCATCTTCTTAGAACTAGTTGTTGGAGACTGGTGGTGTTGCTGATGCTGCAGGTGTCATTTCGGGAAGGGAGGAAGCAGACCCAGGTTTCTTTTGGGAAACGTGAATAGTTATCACTCATCTGGCTCAGCTGATAACTACACCCTAACCAAAGTAGAATATAAATCACCCTTTCAGCTCAGTAAACGTTTTCTCAGACCATCTAAGGTTGGTTTACTTTTCTCAATTATTTTAAATAAGCAGTTTTATTTTGTAAGAAGTTCACTTTCAAAAATTGAAAAAATATAGAATTTTTACAAGGCATTAAAATCTAATGCCTTGGAGAAAATTCAGGACATCTTATCTTTTCTCCAAATTATTTCAAGGTCTTTCATAGCTTAAATCACCTGTGCTTGAAATATCACTTGATTCTGAAGGAGAACAAATAAGTGCATGAGCAGTTTGTGGGGACGCACGTGCACATGCTTGCAGACACACACACACACACACACACACACACACAATTTGCCTTTATCTTGTACTTCTATTCAATTCTGTGCTCCAGGCCCTGGATGGGTTAGTTATCTGGAAACAGTGTATTAAGCTAGGTGATAACAAAGTTCACAGAGCTATTTTCATTTGTGAATAAATACAGAATTTCTGTTGCAGAGTTAATTTTATTTAAAAAAATAATTTTAGAGGTATTCTGCAAAGTACTTGATAATTGACGCCTGATGGAATACTGCCCAAGAATTTCTGCAATTATTTTAAGGTAATAGAATTATTAAAACAAAGTGAATGTTTTCCATATAAGAAATGCATGTAGGCCATTGAGCACTTTAGAGAATGTCGAGGATGAATCCCCTTGGTTTGTCCTGGGCTCCTTGCCTCCATCTTGGCAGTAAAACAGGGCCCTTCCACAAGAGAAGCTGGCCTCCCCTTTATTCAAGGGGTTAAGTATTATAAAGTAGCTCAAGCCTGGGAGTTGATTGAGAAGCCATGACTCTCTGTTTTGATGAGTCAAGTTGGACTTCTGTTCAGTATACTTAGAACTCTTTCACTTATAGAGATCAAGTGCAAATTTAGTAGACTGCCCATCTTTTTCTCTCCCAGGGACACCATCATCAACTAGCCAACACCATAGGTCTCTGTGAGTCAAACTGTTCTTATTACTGTTCTGATCCCCATTGTCTGTCATGGTGATCATGCCCACCTTGTCTTTGGGGATTAAGTGCCATCACCTGCTCCCTGCCCTCTGGGATCCCATTATCCCTATTGAATTTAAGTATCCCAGTTTCATAGTAGCGGTTCTCTCTGTAGGTCTCTTTGGGAAAGGCTGAGAGAATGGCTAACTGCCTTGGTATGCTGAAAAGGAAGGTATCCAAAGGCTTAGGGAGATTGGAATATTACAGTGGATTATCATATAAGACATGCTCACCTATCAAGTTCACATGTGACCTGAGCTGCCAACCATGTACTGTTGTCTGACTCATCAGGCCATAAAGTTGGGAGCTCCTAACAGCACTCCATTACCAAATGGAAGTGATATATGTGACATAGGGCTCAAGCAGGCCCCAAAGGTACAAGCAAGTTGTGTGAGGAGTACATTACCTTCTCTCTTCCACCCTTGGTCTCATGAGGAATTTCCTATGACCAATGGAATGAGCAAGAGAAAATTCAGGCCACATTTATAGATGGTTCTGCATGATATATAGGCAGCACCCGAAAGTGGACAGCTGCAGGACTCTAGTTCCTTTGCGAGACAGCTCTGTAGTACAGTGATAAAGAGAAATCCTTCTATTGGGCCTAACTTCAAGCAAATCACTTGTTTGCTTATTTTTCCTGAAATGAGAAATCATCAAAGACTTGGAAGGAAGGAGCATGATTAGAAAATTGGTGGCAAGTAGGTCTGGGGAAGAGGTATATGGATAGACCTTTCAGATTGGGCAAAGAATGTGAAGATATTTGAAATATTTGTGTCCATGTGAATATTCACAAATAGGTGGCCCCAGTAGAGGACAATGTTGTGAATCAAGTGGGTAGGTTGACCATTTCTGTGGAAACTAGTCAGTGTCCTTCCTTAGCCACTCCTATCATCACCCAGGAAGCTCATGAACAACATGGCCATGGTGGCAGGGATGGAAGTTACGCATGAGCTCAGTAATGTAGATGTCACTCACTAAGGTGAGTGACATTGCTTAGTACCCAAGTTTTCAGCAGCAGATACCAGTTCTGATCCCTACTATAGCAGCATTTCCTGAGTAGATCAAACAGCTAACTGGTTGATTACATTGGACCATCATTGAAGGGGCAGTGCTTTGTTCTTCCTGGAATGGACACTTACACTGGGTATGAATGTGTTTTCCCTGAACACTTCTGCACAAACATATGGAGATCCATTATATAGATTCAAAATAGAATAGACCTCTCCCCCAAAGCATGTGAGATGTGTTAAGTAAGTCATTTTTAGGATTTGTGAGAGATTCACAAGATAGTAAAAGATTTACATCAGAATGAAAGTATTCAGGGAGGATTTATAAATAAATGTGATTTGAGTTGAGTCTTTAAGATTAGATAATCCCACTTGGGAAGACAGAGAAGAGATATCTGGTTATTATTTTATGTTACATAGCATAATTGAAAACTGGAGTGGAGATATCATTTGGGGAAAATAGAATAGAATTTAGGCCCATCCGTAGAAAGCCTGGAATGGTCTTTGGAATTTAGACTTTATCCTATAAGAAATAGGGAGCTATTGGTAACTTGTGAGCGAGAACTGACTGGACCAAAAGAGACTTTTAGAGTATATTATTTATACTCTAAAAAATACTGGGAGGGAAATCATTTTTAAGCACAATTGTCCTTCAGTATCCATGGCGGATTGGTTCTAAGATCCCCAGTGGATACCAAAATCCAAAGATGTTCAAGTCCCATATATAAAATGACATAGTATTTGCACATAACCTGTGCACATCTCCCTGTATACTTTTAGTCTCTAGATTACTTAAAATACCTAATATAATGTAAATGTTATGTAAATAGTTTTCATATTGTATTGCTTTTTAATTTGTATTATTTTTATTATAGTGTTATTTTTACTGTTTTTCCCTAATATTTTCTCTTTTTAAATTTCAGAATACTATGGGGGTACAAATGTTTTGGTTACATATATTGCTTTGCCCCGCCTGAGTCAGAGCTTCAAGTGTGTCCATCCCCCAGATGGTGCACACTGCACCCATTAGGTGTGAATATACTCCTCCCTTTCTCCCCCCTACATGCCTGATACCCGATGAATGTTACCACTGTATGTGTTGATCAATTAATACCAGTTTGATGGTGAGTACATGTGGTGCTTGTTTTTCCATTCTTGTGATACTTAGTAGAATGGGCTCCAGCTCTATCCAGGATAATACGAGAGGTGCTATATCACCATTGTTTTTTGTGGCTGAGTATACTCCATGGTATACATATACCACATTTTATCAATCCACTCATATGTTGATGGACATTTGGGTTGTTTCCACATCTTTGCAATTGTGAATTGTGTTGCTCTAAATATCGAGTGCAGATGTCTTTTTGATGCCTTTTGTTCTTTTGGGTAGATGCCCAGTAATGGAATTGCTGGATCAAATGGTAGTTCTACTTGTAGCTCTTTGAGGTATCTCCATGTTACTTTCCATAGGGGTTGTAGTAGTTTACAGTCCCACCAGCAGTGTATGAGTGTTCCTTTCTCTCTGCATCCATACCAACATTTCTTGTTTTGGAACTTTTTAATAAAAGCTATTCTCACTGGAGTTCAGTGGTATCTCATTGGTTTTGATTTGCATTTCCTTGATAATAAGAGATGTTGAGCATTTTTTCATATGTTTTTTGGCCACTAGTCGTCTGCTTTTGAAAAGTTTCTGTTTATGTCTTTTCCCACTTTTTAATGGGGTTGTGTTTGTTTTTTTTTCTTACTCATTTTCCTGAGTTGTATATAGATTCTAGTTATCAGCACTTTATCTGATATGTAGCATGTGAATATTTTCTCCCATTCTGTAGGTTGTCTTTTTGCTCTGATGGTACTTTCCTCTGCTGTGCAAAATCTTTTCAATTTGTTCAGGTCCCATTTATTTATTTTTGTTGTTGCCGTGATTGCCATTGTGCTCTTCTTCATAAATTCTTTCCCTAGGCCAATGTCTATAAGAGTTTTTCTAACATTTTCTTCTAGAATTCTTATAGTTTCATGCCTTAGGTTTAAGTCTATTATCCATCGTGATAACAGATGGCTCTGATTTTTGTGAGAGGTGAGAGGTGTGGATCTTGTTTAAGTCTTCTACATGTGGCTATCCAATTTTCCCAGCACCATTTATTGAACAACGATTCTTTTTCCCAGTGTATGTTTTTATCTGCTTTGTCAAAGATCAGATGACTATATGAGACTGGTTTTATATCTGGGTTCTCAGTTCTGTTCCATTGGTCTATGTCTCTGTTATTGTGCCCATAACATGCTGTTTTAGTTACTATAGCCTTGTAGTATAGCTTGAAGTACGGTAAATTGATGCCTCCCAATTTGTTCTTTTCGCTTATGGTTTCTTTTGCTATATGGAGTCTTCTCTGGTTCCATAGGAAGCATAGAATTATTTTTTCTATATCTGTGAAAAATGATGTTGGTATTTTAAAAGGGATTGCATTGAATCTGTGGATCACTTTGGGTAGTATAGACATTTTATCAATGTTGATTCTGCCAATCCATGAGCATGATATGGTTTTCCATCTGTTTATGTCCTTTGCTATTTCCTTCCTCAGTGTTTTGTAGTTCTCCCTATAGAGGTCTTTCAACTCCTTAGTTAAATATATTCCTAGGTATTTTATTTTCTTTGTTGCTATTGTGAAGGACGTTGAGTCTTTGATTTGGTTCTCCGTTTGACTGTTGTTGGTGTATAAGAATGGTACTGATTTGTGTACGTTGATTTTGTAACCTGAGACTTTGCTGATTTTGTTTATCAATTCCAGTAGTCTCATGGCAAAATCTTTGGGGTTTTCTAGATATAAGATCATATAGTCAGCAAAGAGTGATAGTTTTACCTCTTTTGCTCCCATTTGGATGCCCTTGATTGCCTTCTCTTGTCTGATTGCTCTGGCTAGGATTTCCAGCGCTAAGTTGAATAGAATTGGTGAAAGAGGGCAACCTTGTCTGATTCCAGTTCTAAGTGGGAATGCTTTCAATTTTTCCCCCTTCCATATGATGTTTGCTGTGGGTTTGTCATATACGCTTTTTATATGGCTTTTATCATTTTTAGGTAAGTCCCGTCTATGCCTATTTTGTTAAGCGTTCTTGTCATAAAAGGATGCTGAATTTTGTCAAATGCTTTTTCTGCATCTATTGAGAGGATCATATTGTCTGTGTTTTTACTTCTATTTAGGTGGTGAATTGCATTCTTCATAGATTTGCATTTGTTGAACCTTCCCTGCATCTCTGGGATGAAGCCCACTTGATTGTGATGTATTACTTTTTTTTGATAAGCACCTTAATTCCGTTTGCTAGGATTTTATTGAGAATTTTTGCATCTATATTCATAAGGGATATTGGTCTGTAGTTTTCTTTTTTTGTTGAGTTTTTTTCCTGGTTTTGGTGTCAGGGTGATGTTGGCTTCGTAAAGCATGTTGGGGAGGATTCCTTCCTTCTCGATGTTGTGGAATAACTTCTGCAGGATAGGCACCAGTTCTTTATAGTCTGGTAAAATTCGAGTGTGAAACCATCTGGTCTGGGACTTTTTTTTTTTTTTTTTTTTTTAGGAATGTTTTTTATTGCTGCTTCAATTTTGGTACTTGAGGGTGGTTCATGCTTGTAATCCTAGCACTCTGGATGTTGAATTGGGAAGATCACTTGAGGTCAAGGGTTCCCTAATATTTTCAATCTGCTGTTGGCAGTTGGTTGAATCTGAGGATGCAGAACAAGTGGATATGAAGAACTAACTGTATAGAGACCAGGTTCTGTGCTACTATACTAGTTCAGTTGTAAGGGAGTGAGCCCTGGTATAGCAGTGAGGATGCAAAATGGATTTAAAGGGATGGATTAACAGTGATTTCAAAGGCAGAATCAAAAGGACTTTGAAATAGATTGCATAGTATGCATATTTGCATGTTTCGTGGTGTGTGTATGTGCATGTGTGTGTGTGTGTGTGTGTGGTGGATGAAAAAATCAAGATAAATTTGCATAGCATGTATGTAGTGTATAGGATTGAGAAGATAAAAGTAAATGGAAAGCAAAGATGACAGTGTAATTTTTGTGTTGCATAACTGAGAGAAGAGAGTGCTGCCAATAACAGGAACAAAAGGAGAGACAAATTTATGTTCCATTTCAGATTCATACCTAACACACACTGAGAACATACTATGTGTCAGGCACTGTTCTAAGCATATTTCTTGTAGTCTCATATAGTTTGTACATAAATATGATCACAGATGCCATTCTTCTTCCTATTTTATAGCTGATATATGAAAACACTGAGACACAAAGGGGCTAAGAAATATATGCAATTGGGGTAAATGGAAAGATTTGAGTGGAAACAATTTAAATGCAGGATGAGTTTTTAGAAGGAAGAAAGATGGAAAGGATATACATATTGAAGTTACATTTCAAGTTATTCACATGGATTTCTGAAGTTGGTATGCTTATTTGATTTCCTAAGTATAAAAATAAAGTCATTCAACTCATCCGATTTCAAGCAGTAGAGTCCAAACTAAGAGAAAGAAAGTGACTTGGCTTACTTCAATTGATGTTCTTAATTATAATATTATTGATTTTCTGTAAGAATGCCTTGAGGCAAAAGCAAAATTAAAATTAATCATCTCTGGCGGGGCACGGTGGCTCACGCCTATAATCCTAGCACTCTGGGAGGCCGAGGCAGGAGGATCCCTTGAGGTCAGGAGTTTGAGACCAGCCCGAGTAAGAGCGAGACCCCGTCTCTACTAAAAATAAAAAAGCAAAGAAATTAGCCAGACAACTAAAAATAGAAAAAATTGCCCGGGCGTGGTGGCGCATGCCTGTAGTCCCAGCTACTCGGGAGGCTGAGGCAAGAGGATCGCTTGAGCCCAGGAGTTTGAGGTTGCTGTGAGCTAGACTGATGCCATGCACTCTAGCCTGCGTAACAGAACAAGATTCTGTCTAAAAAAAAGTAAATAAATAAATAAAAGCAATCATCTCAAACATGAAAATCGATAGTCAAAACCATGTGAAGACTTAAGTAATAACTCATGGAAATCACCTTCTCATTACCTATTTCACTACATACTCACAGGTTAAAAAAATTAACCTCTTAGATATAGGCCCAATTATTTAAACATTTCAAACACAGAGTTCATTTATAAGTGTACCATAAAAATATTTGCAACCAGTGCTCAGTTAAGAGCATTAAATTATTGACCTTGTTGTGAATGGATGTGTTGGAATTCTAAAGAGATTTGAGTTTTCTTCAAGCGTGTTCTATGAAACCTTATTTAGTATGTGTACCATGTACCTCATAACAAATAGTGTTGTGGTCAAGCAAGTTAGGAAAATGCTGTCTTAAACAAACATAAGTAATTGCCTTTATTGCAGTATGTCTCAAAACTATTGGTGTGCTAGTACAAATATTTGTTAAATAGAGGTTGTTTGGGGAAACAGTGATACGAGTTTCTTATAGTATAATAACATAAGTATGTTATAATATACTATATGTAATATACATATATAATAATACGTATCATAAAATAGTGTATTGTATATTATCCTCTTATATAGTAGTATAACCTTTTATTCTAATATATATTTAGAAATTGTTTATATGCATAACTAATATTATTTTCAGATTATATTCACATTATAAATTGCAGAAAATACAAAGAATCATAAATACAGTAAAAATTGTCTCCAGTCACTTCATCTAGAGATAATCACTATTATTGTTTTACATATTTCTTTTTATGTTGAGATTATACTGTGTGTGTGTTTCATTCTTTTTTACTTAATGTTAGAATGACTCTCTTATTCAATCAAAGTAGATCTTGAATATATAGATAAATTTTGACTTTTTCTGGTCTTTGGAAGATCAACAGCAGGTGCAATGGATGAGAGATGGGATGTATTATTAGGAGAACCCAGTTCAATTTTAATCTTTGCTACTAATTAGATGCATGACCATAACCTAGTCACTTAATATGTTTGGGTCATTGTTTTTTTCTCATTTATTACATGAAGTAATTGCACCAGATAATTGCTAAGGTCACATCCAGCTGCTAAATACTCTCATCCTATGATTTCTCAATATTATGTCAGACTACAGGGGTGTCTGAATTACCTGGTATTAGAAAGTTATTAGCTTTCTGTGAACCCTTTACGTAGTACCGTGACTCCATCAGTCATTTGCTCATCAATATTAATTAGAAGAAAAGGCATTATTGCCTGTAAAATCTTGTATTTTCCACCATTAATGGAAAGAAAAAGGAAATTTTACATTAACTGCAGAATATCAGTATATGCAATCATCTTAAAGAATCTTCTCAAAGAATCAAAAGATGGTTCCTTATTAATATAATAATTCTCTCTTTACTCTTATAGTGCAATCAGTAATTAATTACAAATATAAATAAAAACTGAAAAGATGGCTGATATGTAAATGTGTTTGAAATGATTTAGATCTTGGTGTTTTCTGCCAAATGTCAGATATATTGCTATGCCCTTGACTGATCCTATTTGACAAACCACGTGGCTAGTATTTAGGAAAAGTAAAACCTGCCAACTATGTTCATGCCCTCCTTCCACCAAAACCCTCCTTCCCCCTAAAAATTTGGTTGTATTTGTGATTAATGAGACTAAGCCAACCATTTTTTAAGTCAATTGTGCTGTTTTAAATCATCATTCCTCTTTAAGGGACTGAAAAAAGAAAGTGACATCTTTCAGTATGCTTTTTTCATATGCTTATTTGATCTTCCTGTTGTGTAGACTGGATCAGTAGGCCATTAATTAGAGTAACTGTCCTATGAGACCAATCATTAAATTTTTATTTTATGGTACATTCTAAATGTCTCCCATGAGTATGTGCATAACGAGATGCTGGGTGATGGGAGATGGTACCTTGGCGAGTCTTTTCTGCACTGCCTGACACTCCCTCCCCAGCCCACCCCCACACCCCATCTTGTGAAGTTCTCTCTGACTTGAAAAAGATTGGCAGCTTAAGTTAGAAGGTGTAGGAAATTATACAGATTTAAATACATTTCCTGTGACCTGGATTTTTAAGCAGGGTTAAGTATTTGGAATTTATTTAACAGTTTTTGAACGTTACTAAAAAGCAAATATTTAAGGTGAAAAGTAGTACAGAGAACAGTATCATCTGCTGTGATCCATTGACATGCAGCCTTGAAGTTGCCCTGCATGAATACAGAACTCTACCTATGCTGTGCTCAAACAACATATTCTATTCAAATGACTATGTGAAGTATTTCTTTCCTTCCTGGGCCATGTTCATGATATTTAATATTTTCCCTCTGTTACTTTTTTCAGAATCTTTAGTCAATAAAAAATATCAAGCAAGGGGGAGGTTTAATGGGGAGCAGTTTAAAAATAATTCTGTGTTTCCACTGAAAATAAATCCCTATTTTTTGGATTATATACTTCATCATATTACCTAAAATGATTACCTAAAGTGATAACCCGGAAAAAATATGATAGATGAATTATTATATACGAAAATTTGTACAGGGCAAAAGAAAATGCTTATTTCTCCAAAGAAAAATAGACAAATTACATGAGCAGATAGTTCAAAGAGAATGAAATGCATATGACCAATGCATATATAAAACTGTTTAACTTTACTATTACTCAAATAAATAAAATTTAAAACAAACATTCCATTTTTATTTATCAACTGAGAACCATTTATAAATACTGTTGGTGAAGGTGACACCTAACTGATAGGAGTGCACATCATTATAGATTTTTTGGATTTGGCAATGTGTGTTGTCTTTAAAATTGCATACTATTTGATCCTGTAATTTCACTCATAAAAATTTTAAATTAAAAAAAAGGAAAAGATGTATACATAAATATATTTATATAATAGGAAAATACTGGAAACAAGTATCCAACTATAGGAAAATGATTAAATAAATTATACTACTTCATCATTTAAAATTTTACACACTCATTAAAGAATCATGTTGTCAGAAAACATGTAAATATGTGTAGACATGTTCATATATAATGAACACAAATGAGAAATGCAAAACTGTGTATTTAGTAGTTTCTGAATTTTCATTTTTTATTCTCCTCACCTCCAACTATATGCCTCCTATAGCACAGGTAGCGGGGGATCAGAATGTGTCGGGGGCAGGGGGACAAAGAGAGAATAACCAGCACGTGGATTTATAAACTCCTGCAGCCTAGACACTAAGCTCCTATTAATATTGTCTTAGTTTATGTGTTTCATGAGTGTTGGAACCAAGACTGGTGATATAATTAGTGGGACCCAGTGCAAAATTAAAATGTGAGGCTCTTTCTTCAAAAAGTATTAAGCATTTGTAGGAGGGTTTAAACCAAGTATGGAAACCTTCTTAGATTCTAAGCTTGGGCCCTGTGTGACTTCACTGGCCACATGCCCTTGAAGCTGGCCTTGGGAACCACACTGTATCCTCCCTTCTAGTTCAATGCAAGGAACTTTAAAAGTTGACATGTGTTCAGCTTGTTGTTGATGAAACCTTTGTCCATTTTTCACGAAGGACCGCTATTAAAGTATTTTCAACCAGACCTATGTGGTTGAATATTTCCATCTAAATGCATATTTCCACACATATTTCTGATAAATTTAATTGTGTTAGCTTATATGCATCACTAGCCTATCACATTTCTTTTAGCATTTAGTTTTCATCCAAGATTTCCTTTCATCATTGCCCCAAAGTACTATGATAGATAATACAATCAGAAAGAAAGTACAAAAACTGTCAACTTCTTGTGCTTAAGGGCTCTATTTGAGTCATTAAAATACATCAAAAAACTCTTCTTTAATATATTAGGTAGCTGGAGGCATTAGGAAATTCTCATTGTTCTAAATATCTGAGAGTTGGGGATTCACCTGAAAGATCATTGGCCTGGTCTGTGTCTGGATATTTAAAATTCTGACATGAATGCACATGTATTTATAGTAGAAAGCGGTTTCAGGTGAATTCATTAAGATATGGAGGACCATGCCTGAAATTTATAAATGTAGCCACAGTTATTCAACTTATTTAGTATAGCAAACCAGAGATGTTCCATTTAGATCATGAGGTAGATGAGTTCAGGGGTGGGCTTAAGAATTAATAATGGAGTATTTTATTTCCCTTGAGGTGGCCACAGGCCCCATCACCATTCTATACAGTGCAGCAAACACTAGAGCTACTGTGTGCTGTCTTTAGTCTGCATTTGCTGCCTTCATGTTCTCTGAAACATGTGTCAAGAAAGGGAAACAAAAAATATTTTGGACCCATTCCTTCCTTTTAGAAATGAGGAAACTAAGACCCAGGAGACAATTTGAATTTCACATAATCTTCACATGTCTTGAAATGTTGTTTTTCTTTTGATTTTTTTTCTCAACCATTTGAAAATTTATAAACCATTCTTGGCTGGCCAGCCATACGAAACCAGGTTGTATGCTGGGTTTGGCCCTTGGGCTATGTTGTTTGCTGACCTCTGTCATAAACAGTCTTCAAAAATAAATAGTTGAATGTAAGAATAAGTGAGAAATGGATGACTGAATTAGCAAGTAAATTAATTGAATGTAATTAATTTTATATGACCTGGATACTAAATGGATCATTATTCAAAAATTAAACTTTAATCATGTCAGAACTAGTTAGGCTTTGCTTAATTAATGTCTTAATTCCAAAACTGTTAAGGGTGCAGATGGTGTTTCAAGTGAAGTTCATTTTGTATTATCAAACTAATGCATAATTATTATGGAAATTTTGGAAATTTTACAGGAGTAGAAAGATTAAAACACTAGTCCTACCTGCCATCCAGAGATAATTATTTTTAATCTTCTAATATAACCATTTGATTGAACGAGTGTTTTTGTGAGTGTATTCCAAGATGCTCCAAGGAAACAGGATCCCCGGAACTGTCATGATTCTTCCCTAAACAACTAGCACCCAAGCTACAAGTCTGGTCATATGCGAGTCCTACATGAAGTGTCAGCAGTAAAAGCAAGATCCTCTCTGGAGCATGATTCATGATGTGTCCAGCTGTGTCTGCCCAAGCAGAAGTCTCTAAGCAATACTGAGAAAATTAGGGAACCACTTGTCTCTGGAAGCTGCCAAATATCTGTATTAGTTCCAGTTTACAGCAAGTGATGTTTTCCCAAACCATTCGCTGAACAGTGACACCCAGCATGAGGTTCTGCTTTGCTTGAGGGATCTCTTCCCCAAGAGTAGGGAAGGATATCTGCGCTATTAGAAATCTGCCCAGGCAGATGTCCTCTGTCATGTCTTTCATCCCGTCTGGCTGTCCTGCATGTTCGGTCAAGGCAGGCCACAGTTGAATAAATAGCTGAACAATGCTTATCCCTGTCTGCTTTGCCTCTTTGAGTCCCATGTTCCCTCTTCCACCTCTAGGCTGAATGTAGCTGCACAGGAAACATTCTGATATGATCTTGCTACACTGGGACAGAAAGCTCTCTGTGTGGCTACCTAAATATTCATCTGTTAAGACACACTACACACACTCCATGGAGATTTCATCTATGGGGACTATACCTTTGAGGATGAGGCTCAGAGCCCCTCTTTCTAGAAACCACCAGTGGCTGTATTCTCAGCAATTTATTTTTATTTTTTCCTTCTTTTTCCCCCAGTCCAAAAATCATCTTCTTTCTGAGTGGGTGAGGGGCAGATTGTAGGCACTGCTTTCACTGCTAATATTTCTCCCAAATCAGTTGTCTCTGCCTCCAGTCCTTTTTTCCTGAGGGCTGAAACTTTTGGAATCTAACTGTAGGATGGCAGCTATTTTCTCTGCTTTCCATTGTATCACATCCCTCCCTAAGGCACCACGCACAGAAAAGAACAGAAGCTTTAATTGGGGCATTGCAGGAGTTTGGAGAAGAAAGCCAACTATCAAAAAGATTGGTTACTATCTCAAAAACATTATCTACCTATATCTGTTTAACGTAAGCTTTGTTTCCCTAATTTATTTTTACCAGCACCTTTAACCTATTAAAAATAAATTAACACCTTTGAACATCTGTGGAACACACTCTGAACATTGCTACTTTAGACCATTATGCTTTCTAAAACATTCATATTTGTAATCTCATTTCTGGATTTTTTCCTGTAATAGAAACCTAAGGGGCATTATCTGTTCCCTTAATTTCTTCCAAGGGACCCATGGAAGGTAAATAACAAAACAGTCCAGACACAGCACAGATGGAAGGTTTATTAATCCTCACAGCTCAGGAAGCATCTGACACAACAGCCATTAATTCAATGCATACTGATTATTACCGTGTACCAGGTAATGGTAGTACTGTGCTAGACTTATACCCATTTATACCAGAGATTTAATCACAGTTAGAAAATCTTAGAAATGATAAATCCCGTTCTTACAAGCCAACTTTTATTTTTCTCTGAGGTTTTCTTGATGCTGCCTCTCATTTTCCATCATGGATCCTTGGACACTTCAGAACAGCATTATCCAATAGAACTTGCTACCATGATGGAAGTGTTCTATTTACGTGCTGTCCAGTTGGGTAGTCACTAGTATATGCAGCTACTGAGTACTTGAAATGTAGCCAGAGTGGCTGAGGGACTACATTTTTGTTCTTATTTAATTTTAATTGAATTAAATTTAAATAGCCACATGCGGTGAGTGGCTACCTTATTGGACACTTTAGCTTTAGAATCTTCTCCTAAGGCTTAGCAAAGTGAGTCACTCATCTTTTATCAAATTTCTGGTATTTTTAGAATTTCTTGGTTTTGAGAAGAAGCTGAAAAGTAATTCTGAATAACATAAGCAAAAATCAAAAAGGTACTGGAAAGAAACAGTGGGCTCATGGAATTAAAAGAGGTAGCAGTTGGGCTTGTGAAATAGGGAAAAATTGAGATAACTCCGGAAAGCTAGAAAGTAGTTCCCTCAGTGGTGGTCTCTTTGCAGACTCACTGCTATAGTCTGCTTTGGATGGCTCCCTGAGTGAGCAAATGCCATATGCTCCTGGTTTTATTTGCTTGCATGTCAGAGTCCTGGAAGGTAGTACTTGATTGGCTAGGTGCTGATGTGTCCTTCCTTTGGAGTGAGGAGGCGATTCCAGCTTTTCTTGCTTCTGCAAGAACAAGGCACCCGTATTAGGTACCTGCACTCTCCAGTCCACTTACCCTGCACACAGTGAGGCAAAGGCAGTTTCTCACAAGGAAACAATGATGTTATTAGGAAGATAAATAAATGCTGGGTACATCTAAAACCGACAAATGCCCCTAGACCTTTCAGGTTAATGAGATGGTTTTATTAACATGAATAAAAGTATTTAAGTTAAGTCATTCAATATCCCCCTGCCTTTGAGCATTCTTGGAAATTACTGAGTTATGAGATATTGATAAATATCACTACCTGTGATTCTAAGATCATTGACTTCATTTTAGAGATGAAGAGATTTTTGTCCTTATACTTAGAATCTGCTAAAAAAGTGATTAGAGAGTTATGAAGACTTTATATATTGTTATTCTATAAATAAAAGGATATAACAAAGGTTCAGAAATTGCTTTTAATGAACTCCAGAATAATATAAAATGTATATTACACACTGGATCACTTTATTACATGACTTGGTTTAAATATGTGCATTACACATTGTGCCTTGTTTAGAGCATAAATTTGCCGTGGGGCCATATCACCTCTAATGGGGCAAACATTTGTTTTGAGGGGAGGAGGAGAAAAAACTTACTTTTTTAAATGTAAAGCAGAAACATGTATTTGGTATATATGCAGTATATCTGTGGTGTTAGCATTTCAGGGGAGGGGAGGTGATTAGGGGAAAATTTAGAAAGTAGAAAAATATTCCTTAAGGGGCTTATAATGAAAAAG
The DNA here is from genome assembly GCA_004363605.1 of Indri indri. NCBI lineage: Eukaryota > Metazoa > Chordata > Mammalia > Primates > Indriidae > Indri > Indri indri. The sequence continues at coordinate 20,238 of RJWJ010016645.1, forward strand.
GCTGAAATAGGTGCCAAATTTTAAAATGCAAAATAACACAGCTAAAAGCCGAAGGTCTTGCTCCTCATTATTGTTCTCTAAGGATTCTCTGTGGATTTGGTGTTTCTACAAAAGCAGTTTGTGTTTCTTAAAACATTTATGTGAATTACTTTTCACTGGCATTTCCTTTTTTTCTATATATATATATATAGTTGGAAAAGTCAAAGAGGTATACATCTCTCATGATGAATATCTTAAGAATTCAATGGAGTTTGGTGACCCTGGGTCTCAGGAGTCCTTTAAACATCTTCCAGTGGGTCTCCCTCTTCCTCCTAGGGGGCCTGACCTCCAGCTGGAGAAGTAAGAAGGATACTACAAATAACTTGCCCCATGGAAGGCACTGCAGTAGTAAAAACTACTCTGAGCCAGAGGTAGGAAGATTTATAGCCCTATCTAGCAGTCCAACTTCCCAAAGCTCTGAATTTTACTCTGTGCCATGTGGGAGTTGCATTCATTATGTTTATGGCCATATCCTCATTTGAAAGTCTACTGTTTAGGATAAAGAAACTTCCTCAGAAATTATTTTTACCCAGTGAGGACCCTTCATCTTGGATAAAGCTTCATCTATTTGTATATGTGAATTGAGTTAGAACAATTGATCATTGATTACATAGAAGTCCTAGAGATGCCTAAAAGAGTATCCCTGTATGCCAGGGTTTCAGTGGTCAATGAAAACAGGAGATCTGACTGCAGGCAGGTTGCTTATCTGGGAATGCATAGTGTTTGGATCTAAAAGCTGAGTTATAGCTATTCTTTTTCTCCTTCTGCATACTTTCCTTTTGTAGCTACGTATAGTGACAAGAGCCTGATAGGATATACCTTTGGATGTTGCTCTGAAGCTCAGATTCCAGGAGGACTTTGGAGATGGGGGCAGATTAGGACAAGGCAGCTGGTGTGACATGTGCTTCCCAGAAAGGCCCAAGCTATTTGTACATTATTTCCTTTAATGTCTCTCCTCTTCCGCCATAACTTTACTACTCCAAGCTTACAAATGAAGAGGCCGAATTGCAGGTAGGTTAAATAACTTGTTCACAGTCACACAGACAGAAAGTGATGGAACTGAGACTTGAAGTTAGCTAGTTGGGTATTATTTGTCTTTCCTAACATATAGGTTTGGGGAGTGGGAGCCAGAGAAGTCCTTTGGATAGTGTATTAGTCAGCTATTGCAGCAATAATGCTGTTTAACAGGCATTTCCAAACTTATGGCTTACAACATCCACCATGTATTTTTCTTGCTAATTGGTCTGCAGTGAAGCTGGTGGGCCTGGCTTGGCTCCAGCCTTCAGACGAATTCAGGTCTACTTGGCATACCTCATTCTGGGTCACATGTTGAAAGGTCAGCAACTTTTGGGGGCCTGTTTTTCTTATGGTGATCACAGAAATGTAAGCACATGAGCAGATAGACAGGATGTCTCTTAACGCCTTGACCCATAATTGGCACACTGTGATTTCCTCACAAATTTTACATTGACAAAAAGCAAGTTATATAGCCAAGCCCCAGTATTGGGGCCATATGGAGATTAGGGATGCTTGCTGCAGTGGGAGCAACTGCAAAGACAAACAGCAAATGATGTAGATGTATAATTCTAAACAGAGAGGGCATGATCAATTGTGAATGACGATCCTACTTACCATAGGTAGAATTTCTCAATTATAAACCATAGGAGAGCAGAGCCCTATCCTTTACTTCTTGCATACTCAGGGTAAATGAGAGTGAAAATTCAGTCTACTTCAAATATTTTATGGTGTTTTATTAACTGTAATGTATCTTTGTAGACACAAACATAGCATAATCATTAGGCTTTTCTCGCAACATCTAGTTAACTATGGAATGTTTGCACTTCCGCAAAATATTCTTGTTAGGCATGCAGAGCCTCATAATTCTACATTTCATAGTGTTCAACTACTTTCCCCTTCTCAGGATAAAAATTATTTTCTCATCTTCTTGCTTACTTCTTTTTAGCCACTCACCCTCTGTGTTCTCTTTATACATCCATTGTACTTACATATTTATATAAATTATTGACCTTTTTCATTCTTTCCTGAGTTATAAGGCTTATGTATTATCAGTTGTTCCCCTTCTTATTGCTTGTCATTGGTGTCTTCATTGTTGATGTTCTCTTTTCTTTTCTCTTCTGGCAAGTCTTCTAGTATTCTTTGCCACTAGTCATCAATATAGGCTGCAGCGATTCATTTTTTTTAATAAATTGGCAAGAGAATGAGATTGGGCATCCTCAAACAAACAGTGATGGTGTAATGCACCAAATAAGTGCTAAGCCTAGGGTCTTAACACAAGATGTAAATTCTCCCATTTCTTCACTTTCTAATGACAAGCACCCCCATGGTGCATTTTGGCTTTAGCTCTTGCTCTGTTAAACGTGAGAAAAAGAACATACAATTGTACATGACAGAAAGATATATGTAAAATATGTTTATTATTGTTCCTAATAACAAAAAGAAATTGGAAATAAACATTCATCATGAGAGAAATGGTTATAAAAATGATATGCCCACATAATGGAATTTTATATGCCATAGAAATTCTATATATAGTGTCACGGAAAGATAGACATGAAATAATTGTTAAGTTTAAAAATATGATTAATTTATTGATTTTTTATTCATTTATTTATTCAAAAATTGAATGTAGCCCCTAGGCACTAGAGCTACATAGTGAAGAAGAATTCCTTCTTTCATAGCTTATATTCTCCTGGAGGAAACATAATAAACCAAATAAATTAAAAGAAAAACTGTAATATATTAGGTAATGAAGCATGCTAAGGAGAAATAAAATGAAGCGTGGAATGAGCTGTGACACATGCGTGTACGTTGAAATTTTAGATGCGGTGACCAGGGAAGGCTTTCTGGTGCTGGGGACTGGAGAATTGAGACCTAGAGGATGTTAACTATGTCGATAATTGGCAGAAGAGTATTCTTGGAGGAGGGAAGGCCAGGACAAGAGCGGTGAGGTGGGATTGTGCCTGGAGGGTTTGAGGGACAGAAAGGGGGCTATTGAGACTGGAATGGATTGAGCAAGGGAAGAGCAGAGGAGATGAAGACAGAGAAGTAATGGCAAGGGGAGGGGGGCTCACATCTCAGAGGGACTTGGAGCTCTTGATGAGAACTCTGGCTTTTGCTCTGAGCTGTGAAGCTCCTTTGGGGTTTTGAGCAAAAGGAGTGGCAGGTACTACTTTATGTTACAACAGGATCTTTTTGGTTGCTGTTTTGGGAACTGACTGACCCTGGAAAGGGAAGGAGCTGAACATTGTAGAGGCTACTACAATAATCCAGATAAGATACAATGGTCACTTATACTAGGATGGTGGCCGGGGATAATTTCTGGACATATTTAAGGTATAATCAACAAGATTTGGTGATGGACCAGTTTGGGTGTGAGAGGAGTTGGGTGTGACTTTAATGATTTCTAGTCTAAGCACAGGAGGGATTGAGTCTCCCAGTAAAGGGGAATCTAGGTCATGTTCAGGGAAAAGTTCCTGAGGAATTAAGTATAGAATAGTCTTATTTTTATATAAAGCACATATACATACAAGTGTGAAAATTCATAGTGAAATGTCTGAAATGATATACATCACTTTGATTAAAGTCATTACTTCTGGGGGCTGTAATCACAGAAAAATGAGAATGAGCTTTCATTATTTTATTTTGTATCCTTCCCTACTGAGAGAATTGTTTGCAACTCACTTGTTTTTATCCATTACTTTGCAATTGATAATAGAACACTCCGCTTCTGATGGATCAATTTCAAACAGGGTCTGTAGAGCCTTCAGGGTTATGTGAATGTAGATCACAGGCGTTTTTATGAGTTGTGAAATACATGATAGGATGATTTTTCAGCCTACTTCTTGGTTGTAGAAATTGAACAAAATATGGCTGATAAAATATTTTCAGTAGTCACTTTTACTATATTTGAAAATGTGATGTCTTCCTGATCCATCCCAAGACGTTGCTTAGAATTGATGGAGAAACCATAAGCCAAGATTTGATTTACTAGTGTGCTGTCCTCATTGGACCAGGGCTATGATGAAGGCTCAATCAATCCTCTTCAGGTCAGTGGGGCTCACCCTGAGAAAATCTCGGTAGCAAATATCTGACTTCTGTCCACTCAGTGGTCACTGAATGAGCAGAGACTCCTAGGAATGCACCCTGCCTGACTGGCATTAATAGACTCAGGGACTCACCGCTGACTTGCTCCATGACCCTAGACAAACCATCTGAACCCACTTGTTCTTTCTTAATTAGGAAGGAAAATGAAGAAATGGATATCAGTTTCCTACATGCCTCACAGATAAATTATGCGAGTGTCAGAGGTGTAGTAATCCCTTAATTAACAGATTACCTGGAAAGAAGCACTTTGATACATTTATTTGAAAATATCAAACTTGAAAATTATTGCAAATCAGAGCTGTAGCTCTCTGCGATTGCATCCTGACAGCAATGACTCAATTGCATTGGTCCCCTTTGCACTTGCAAGGGGTAAATAAGGTTTACTTTTGACATCAAAGTAATGTTTAGGGTAGGGCATGAAACCAAAGTTTAGAAGGCACCAAAGTATAAAATAATGATGTAAAGGGGAATGTCACTCATTACTTTCACAGTTGAAGGTTTTTTTTTTTTTTTTTAACTTGTTATGATCAGTTCTCTTTTCTCAAATGCCAGGGCTTTTCTGCTATTACTCTACAAGGTGTATAGGTCCCAAATCATTTTCTTGGGATGACAGGTGTGAAGGGGAAGTCAGACAAAATGTGGTAAAAACAGACCTTACTTCTGCTAGGATATCGGCAGGTGAGGTGCTAAAACGAGGAAATGTTTATAACAGGGCTTCAAACTCATGTGGGTGTAAGTTTGTCCTTGAATAAAGGTGGAGGGAGGGGCTTGGTAATCAATGACTGAACATCAATAGATAACAAGTACTAAAATAATGTCCCTCACGGTGGACTCTCACTAGGTCTTTGCCAATGAGGCTACTACCTCTAGGGTCCCTCTCCAGGTAAACTTTACCTACTCTCCAAACTTCTCCTTCTCATCTCCCTCAGGTATTAGAAGGGCTCCATGACTTTTCTGAAACTCTGTGCTTTTCTTTTTCTTTGCTTTGATTGAAGAGTGGAGGAGAGAGAGTTTCAGGGGAGTATCTGTGGATTGGGTTATAGTGGTGAGACAAAGAGGAAATTGAACATATTTGCATTAAGAAGGCTTTTCACTCCCTTTGCTGTTCTTCAAGAGATACTTAAAGGTTTGAATGCATGGCCAATTTAGTAATGTGGCTATTCCTGCTAGGAGCTAGGTCTATGCCCTTGCTGGCTTATGTTGCGGGGCTTACTCTCTTGAATACCTCAGCACTATAACACACACACCTGGTTTGTGCTTCTTCAGTTGCACCTGCTGAGAAGCACTGACTTAAGCATTGCTCCTCCCTGGCTGGACAAGGAAAGGCCTTGCAGGCTATCAAAAAACCAAGATCTCATGACTTCTTTTTTTCCATCAGCAATCATTAACCTTAACTACACCCTTGAGAGACCGTCACTTTAAACTGCTTTTTCTCTTCATTCATTCATTTGCTCATTCATTTATTCATTCAACACGTATTTATCAAATGCCCGCATTGTCCCTGGTACTGTTTTTAGAACTGGGGGTATATAGATGAGAAAAAAAAAAAAAAGAGAGATAAAAATTCCTACATCAATGGAGCTTATACTGTAGTCAAGGACCCTTCATGTTATTTCTCCATTGCGTGTGAGGGTGGCAGAAAGCAGCATTAAAGTTTGCCTTGTAAGTCTACGTGAAATGAAAGTCTCTCTTGTTTAGAAACAAAAAAAGGAAAAAAACAAAACAAACAAAACCTGCTTCTGGCTTCATACCCCAAACTAGATAATTAGTTCTAAATGGATTAATACATGATTCCCATGTATTTTATATTATTCTTTGTTTTAATTATAAAATTTCTGACAGAAGGAAAAACGATCAGGTCATGAATGCTCACAATCAACAAGATGGCTAAATCATGGAATCTGGATAAATCATATTTATCCAGGCTCTGAATTTCAAGCCTTCCTCCACTCTTGATATCAGAGTCAGTTTCAAAACATTTTCCGATTTCTTCATACCTTGGAAACTTGGAGTCTTCAATGTCTAGGACATAAGATTGCCCTGAGGAATAAACAAAATCGTGGATGTAAAGTGCATGGTGCCCAGGGCACATGTTGTTGGTAGCCTCAACAGCATCTGCTCCCTGGTTCCCATTTCTAAGAGAGCCTCCATGGATTTCACAGTCACTCTGTTTTGAGAGTTTGACATCCATCTCTAGGGGCACAGTCTGGCCCTGGTTAGCTTAAGCCTCTTAATGCATCTTGTTTCTCTGGACAAGGAGATTGATTTAAAGATGGCACATGATACAGTTTGGACAGTGATACTCAAGAAGACATTTTCTGTGGGTTCTGTGAGCTTCAGGAATGAAGGTTTCTTACTCTTCTGCATGAACTTCCCAGGGAGATACTCCTTCCCCCTGCCGTAGGTGAATGGGGAAGGTCAGGTGTTGCTGGCAGCCATTGTGCAAGGAAGCTGATGACCTGAGAATTGGAGAGAAAGAATACAATTCAGTTTTTGTCGATGTCATTGAGCTGCTGGATATTCACAGCTATCACACAGATATCTTCTGTGAATATGTTAATTATATGAACAAATGGATTCTCTTTATTATTTATGCCTGTTGATTTCATTTTTTATATCTGATAAAAAAGCCTGAGTACCTCAATATATAATAACTATTCATTAAATGTAATAATTATATTTTGAGTCAAATGGCAAAATGCTTTTAATTTAACTGAGAAAATTATTCAAAATATCAATGAATTTTTAAAATATAATAGACATTCTGGTACCTGGTATTTTAGCATATGGCCTGCAAAATTTTACTGAGTGTTTTAATTTCTCTTATGGAATGGAATATGAAAAAAAGAAGACCTGGAAGGAAATACATGGATTTATATTCACTAATTTACCATACAAATTAAAAATTTACACATCTAAGTTTAATCTTAGTAAAATTCAACTACCTTGCCTACCTTCCTTCCTGCTGCCTTTTATTTCACTATGGCTTGCTCTTTCTTGCCCCTGGAAAATGCCTCTAAATTCCTGAACCTGTCAGGTTTCACGAGCGTGTAATTTTACTTTAGCTAAATTCTAAACACCAGCAAGAGGTGAATTTGACAAAGGAACTGTGAAAGAGTCTTATCTACAGTGACACAACTGCTACCACACTAATATCTATTAAGTAGCGCAGAATTATGGTGTAACAACTCTGAAATTGCTTGTGACATCTGCATGAATACCAAATAGATTTGTTATGTTCAGACTTATTACCAAAAGCACTTTCTGAATTTTAAATGATTAAGACTCTCACAAATTAATAGTTATCCAGTGAGTTGCTTTCTAATGTGTGTGTGTATGTGTGTGTGTGTGTGTGTGTATTATTTCAAGATTACAGTTCAGTTAAATGTAGGTAATGGCACACACAGTTTTGGACAATGAGACTCAAATACTATTTCCACTTACTAGCTAGTGTCACTTAGAGCACTATTCCTAATTTTGAAAGCTTTCAAATGGCATTATTTTAAGAAAAGTACATCCCTCACTTTAAGTGCTACCTGTCATTCATCCTCTCTCCCTGGGGATGAAGAAAAAGTACAGAAGGGAGAAAATGATAAATGTCCATATTATGGGGAATTTGCCTTTTTGAAATCCCATTCCCCATTGCACTAGCTAGAATTTCATAGAGATGTAAATCACAAAGAAATAAGAAGCCAGTAATGAGATAGAAGTATATTTGAAATATGGATGCAAATTCTTGCCACCTGCTGAGCAAAAGCAGTCTGCAGAGACTGTCCTGGAAACCAAGGTGTTATTAGCATCTTGTAAGCTCTAAATTTGCAGCGGAAGAATAGAGGAATTATGCCTGCGAAATGCCAAAGGCTGCCCTGATTTATCTCTCAGCAGAATGTTTCAGCCATATCTACATAAATATTTTAACAGGAATTTAATTTTCATTTTAGTCACACAATAAATCTTCTTATTACACACTGTCATTTTGTCCTAAATGAGTTGCCTTTTTCATGCAATTTGTGTTCATTCATTTTTTTCTGTTTGATAAATACAATTTTAATATACAAAGGAACAATGGTTTTATTTACACAAGAGCCTTGCCATGGGCTGTTTAATCTTAGCCATGAATTCTGTTTATTTTAATATGATTTATACAGCAGCTACCAATTGGCTTATATGTAACTTCATCATTTGTTCTAGGGCCCTCAGGGCATTAGGAAAATAGGGGCAGTGAGAAGGTGTGGAATTCAAGTAATGCTACAGGTGGATGTTCTGTTTGGATACTGGCTTAGATGCATTGGCTGTAAAAGTATACACACCACTCCATTTTCCATCTTACTGTCAGTGTGTTTTATCAAGTGGAATGTGAGAATTGTGGGCAGTATGAGTTTGATGGAATCTCACCTTATTTAAGTTTCATGTGTCAAATTGTTTGCTTGACTATGGGCACATTGTTAAGCAATAAAAGTGATGGTCAATCCTTTTGAACCCCCCAGAAGGAAAATAAAAGATATGGCCTTTCATATACTTGTTGAGAAAGCATATAGCACTAAGCAAACTCTTATCAATTTGATGCATAGTGGATGTTTATCCTGGAACCAATTCTTCAACCAAGTCTGACAGTTGTAGTCAAGATATTAAAAGTGCTACTTGCAAATGGGTCAGTTAGCTGGTGTTTTGGGCAATCATAGTCTCTGCTTATATCATCTCCTCTTAAATTTTCTTTGAAAATACTTTATGCCATAACTTTTTACCTTAAAAATGTAGATAGAACTGAGAGCTTAATTTTGAGAATGGGGAGTCTGAGAAAGCATAATACAAGTACAAAAGCACTACAAATCTTTATGTCTTTATCAGAACTTGTTGAAATTGAAATTAAGTCTAAGTGAGCAGGATGAGAAATAGATACATATTTTTTAGGAAAAGGTAATCTATTAAGAAGAATTTAGGGCATATGTATCTTTTTTTAGCATTCCTATTTGCATAGGAGGAAAAGGTAGATTTTTTTTTCTGATTAACTCCTGTTTACAATGAAAACAGCTCAGTATAAATCATAAAAATTAAAATTAATTAATTTTTTCACCCAAGGCCCCTCACGTCATTTTTGCAAATATTTGCTTTTCTTCTTTTTTGTTTTTGTTAGTAGTTTATTGCATGGTCCTAAGATCCAAGAAATATCTTTGTTGTCATCTATATAACAAAAATGAGTGTCTCCCTGAAAATACATGGTGACAACAGAGCAACAAAACTGTATAAATTTTAATAAATGGACATGGGATGAGTAAAATTGATCAGCTAAGGCTTGTTGGTTCACTTATTACTTACAGAGGGTACTCTGTGCCCTTTTTAATTTTTATTTTATATCTTACTCTATCGTTTGAATTTTCTACAAAGAATGTCTGTTATCTTTGTATAAAGCAGAAATGTTTTCTATCATTTATACACAATAGACTAATAAACTCAGTCTCGTTTATACTCTTCATTCACTCCATTAGGTCTGTCTGAATGTGTTCTCTCTATTTTACATGTGAATCCTGGCAATGTATTGAGACCCAGTTAATATACTACCTTTGATTGTTCACACTTTCATTCATGCATGTATTCATTCATCATTGCTTATGATGAACCATGCACACTTCTAGAAACTATGCATAAAGCGCTAAAGGAGGCAGAATCTCTCTCTTCAACTTCTTGGAAACATCTCATGCTCTTTTTTTTCTTTTTTTTAGTATTTCATACTACATTGCAAGCTGTTCAAAGCACTAATCTGTATTTGATTTATCTTTTTATCTCTAACAATTTCCAAGAGAGTGCCTTACACACACTAAGCACTCATAAATGCTATTGAATGGGTAAATAAATTACCTTGTACTCTCTTCTCTGTGAGGAAATGGTTTGCTAAGCACAAATAACCTTAGCACAAATCTTTTTTTTAAACTAAGTTAAATTAATAAAATAAAGATAAATTTGATTTAATTGTACACAGGATTTAATTACAGTGTGCACTATGGCGTACTGGCTCATATCTGTGATTTCAAATACTGAATCTACTAGCTCTGTGATGTTGTACCTCAGTTTCCTCATTGTTAAAATGTAGGTAGTGATAATTCATAAGTAACCATGTCAGTTACTATTCAAATAAAATGAGGTAAGGTGTGCAAAGCCTGAGCCTAATGCCTGGTGCATGCTGAATTCTCAAAAATTCTTAGTACTGTTTTTATTAGTGACTGTAATTATGATTATTACTGTTAATATCCAAGGTTTGGACTTACGTTCAAACCACTTTTCTACCAACTCCAGTGAAGTAGCAAGGTTATGTTATCGGAAGTTACAATGTCACAAGCTTCCCTTTTCCATATGTGTATCTTTATATACAATATTTAAGTTGTCTTAAGGTACCTACCATCCTGATTACAACCCAGTTTGCCAGGTTTAATATTCACTGCAGTGTTTGGACTGTCACATAGATTCTGCAGTGAGAATAAGGTAACTAACCCTCCTTATGATCACATTCCCCATTATGTTCTTTTATACTAGAAAATAATAATCAAAAATATGTATCATTTGCTTTTGTTAAATCTGAGAAAACTACGTTTTCTGATTACCAAATCTTCTGTTTGCTTATTCCTTTTCCAAGAAGTTGAAAAAGATGTAGCTCTCTAACTAACAAGGGGCAACCTGCATTGAGCTCCAAACAGGTCATATTCCTGGAGAAAGGTGTCTGGGAACAGTAACAATATTAGTGAGAGTTTCTTAAATAAAAAGTATGGTGGAAGGGTAAAAGGTTTTGCCAGCCTCTACCATCAGCTCTCTGTCGTAGTTAAATGAGGTTGAAAGCAAATGTTTTCATCAAAGGAAAGGTTGCTGTGCACTGTTTTCATACCCTTCCTCTTTGCGTTGTGGTCTGACATCAGGTAAAGTCAGAGGAGGAAGACATGCATTGTAGAGCTATTATCGACTAACTGCAAAGACTTTAGTTTCCAGAGAGAGCATTCGAGAGTTTAACTTTTAGCTTCCATTCTTTATTTCACTTTAAAATGTAAAGATATAAAAAAAATGTCAAGATAAACCTTCAGTTGGCCGATGTTTGAATGGGTTGGATTTTATGAAGTACGTTTTGCCATCTCAATTAATTCCAGTTTACCCATGTTCTAGGGCCAAGGTGCAGAAAAACTGGTCTCAGCATTTAGAACAGTTTTTTTTTATCTTTGGCACTATTGACATTTTGGGCCAGATACTTAATAATTCTTTGTTTTGGCAGACTGACCTCTGCATTAAAGAATATTTAGGGTCATCCCTGGCTTCTCTCCACGAGATTTCAGCAGCATCTCCTCAAAGCTGTGATGGCCAAAATTATCTCCAAACATTGTCAGATATCCCCTGGGGGAATAATCATGTCCAGTCAAGAACCACTGATTTAGAAGAATAATGAATCTACATTTAGTAAGCGCTAATTATATTCTAAACACTGGGCTTGGACCTTTACATTTAATTCTCATAACAGCCCTGAGAAGTAAGTGTTATTGCTTTCAGTTTTATGGATGAAGAAATAGAAATCCAGAGAAGTTAAGTAATTTTCCCAAACTTACACAGCTAGTAAATGATCAGCTTTTTCTTTCTTTACTATGTTGTCCTTTCTGATCCTTCTTTTGACAGAGAGACAGATACTGAATCTTACATTATCAGTTGTAAAAACAGCAACTTATGAAAAAGAAAGAGGGATAAATAAATTTCATATAGTTCCAGTTTACATTATAGAAAGAAAAAATATTTAAAATATTGTGGCCGCTATGAAGTATAAAATGAGAATGAACATGAAGGCTCCAAGATATTATCACTAATTAATACTTAGTTCATTTCTGGGCTCTGGGTTTGATAACCATTCCTTTCAAGACATCAAATTTCCTTCACTAAGTAGTTCTTTCATCATACAGACTACAGAGACACAGGGGACATAAAAACTAAATTTAATATGGGATCTTAGATTCGATCCTGGAGCAGAAAAAGACTGGTGGAAAAGCTGGTGATATCTGTGGTTTATTTCATAGTATTGTTCTAGCATTAATTTCTTAGCTTGATAATTGTATGTTAGTTATACAAGATGTTCATATTAGGGGACGATGGGTGAAGCATATATGGGAACTTTCTATATTATTTTTTGTAACTTATCCTTAAGTATAACATTTAAAAATGTTAAAAAATAATAAAAATACAGAAAATGTAATACATTAATAACGAAACCATATTGCATTAAGAAGTAGGAGATCTGGGTTCCTAACGCTCTTCTACTACTTTCTACTAGCATTTCTACCTTGGGAAAATAGTCATAATCTATAAATTTTAGTGTTCCAAACATGAAAAAAATATGGTAATAATAACCAGTTCAAAGGTGTGGGGCTGTTTATCAGATAACCTTGTAAGGTTGCTTGCTTCCCGCTCTGATAAATAATTACCTATCTATCTATCCATCATCTATTTATCTAATTTCTATTTACCCCACCCCCCCATCTAAAACACATACACACATGAACACACTTATAAAGCTTTCTGCTAAAAAATTCCAAATCAGCCATCACACTACTGTGGGTTTCTTAGGCAGATGAAAGATTAGGAGGTTGGGTGTTCATCATGAGGATGAGACTATGTACCTAATGTTCTAGAATTGCCGTTAGGAAATGCAAATATATCACTGTTCAATTCCGCTGAGATATTGTCCCTTATGACCATGTAGGAAACTTATATATGGATGAACTTTATTTGAAAAGTTTAGGATTCCTTCCTTAGCACATCATCTGTCCCTGAATGTCCCAGCATCTGTTCCCAAAGTTTACATTAGAGGTGCCACTATGGGATCAGCACAATACCGGATACATTTACGTATTTTGATGCATTTAATATCTGAAAGGAGGTTTAAATGATAAAAAGACAGGTGTTACGTGTCTGCACAAAATGAATGTTGGTTTTAATTAATGGTGAGGCCATCTGGATCTTCTCACAAAGTTCCTTGGGAAAGCCCTTACTAAAAGGTAACTCAGTATTACATGTCATCATATCATAAAAACACATTTAAAAGTTGTGTGTTATACTTTAGATTGTGGCCAATATCCTTATTTTAATTTTATCGATAGGGAAATTGTAAGGAGACAACCAGATACAGATACAAAATGAACAGTTAAGGTTTTGCAACAGCAGAGGGTAGATTTCCATATGAATTGGCAATTGGTGATGCTTCGTGTAGTGATGCTTTGTGTAGTTGTAGCCTTGATACTGTGAGCAATGAGGGTTTTTTATATTTCACAAACATGACTGTTGGCTGTGGCTCCTGAGATTCTGAGCAGTTTCATATTAATGAGGTGAGCTATTTCTCTACTCTGCCCCACAAGGCAAAAGTAAGAAACAATGCCTGTATTGGAACAGTCATATTTTACCCATTAATTTACCACTAGGAGTAGGTGTTATCCTCCTTGGCACTGGCACTCCATTTTTCCTCTTAGCTTTGAAAAGATTTAATTTCTTGTTATAGTTCTTACGCTTACCTTCTCCCATAAATTTTTCCTTGGTATAATTTTAACATTTCTTCAGTTGAAATAAAAATTGATATTTTACTTTTCATAAGGAATCAGAGAAAAAAAAGCAGATCAAAATCACTTAGTATTACTTTAGGAGAAGAGTATCCCCAAAGAGCTTGTGATTTTCTTTTTCAACCAATCTGAGTGTATAATCCTCTTCTCCCACCTTGAGCCAATTTCCAGGTCATTTTCTCTTTGAAAC
>RJWJ010016646.1:0-34159 GCA_004363605.1 Indri indri
AAAAAAAAAAAAAAAAAAAAAGTACAAAGAGAAACAAGGACAGAGGAATTAATCTAGAGTGAAGAAGAACAATGAGACATGACAACTAAATGTGAACTGGATCCTAGATCTATAAAGGACACTATTGGGACAAGTGACAGAATTTAAACGGTTGTCTTTTCCCTCTGGAATAGCTCTAGCAATTTGACCATTGGGTGTTTCTATTTTAGATTGGGTCCTGGACTGAAGAAGACATGGAGGAGATCCCCAGCCCAGCCATGGTGCACATACAACAGGAGAAAAAATAAACTTCTGTTAATATAAAAGATTTTTGTTGTTGTTATTTAATTACATATCCAGCATATCCTGAGTTATCTATGTATATAGCCTACAACCCTACAGTTCTATTACCAAACCTGTATCCTAGAGAAACCATTGCAAGTGTAAACCAGAATATATTTTTCAAAATATTTATAATAGCACTGTTTGCAAAAGAAAAGACAAAAAAAAAATACCCAAATGTTCATCAAGAGTAAAATCAGTAAATAAGTTGTGGTATAGTCACACAATTGGATAAATGACCTACACACATTAACATCGACAAGTCTCAGAGACACAATATTGAGTGAAAGAATTAAGCAGCAGAAGAAAATACTGTGGTCCCCCCTTACCTGCAGGGAATATGCTCCAAGATTCCCAGTGGATGCTTGAAATCACAGATAGTACTGAACCCGACTGCTGTCAATCAGAACACATTTCAGTATGTGTCTTCTGCCCACAAATTTCATGCCTTTTCCATCTTAACTGAGCACTTATCACGCACTGCAGCCGGAACTTTTGCAGTTTGAGGTGTGACAGCACAACTAGCACAAATTTCTTTCTCCTTCTTTACAATTTCATGGATAGAAGATTTGTTCTTACCATAGATTTTAGCAACCTCAGCATACAACTTTTCTTTCCTTATATAATTCTAGAACTTTCACCTTTTCACTTAAAGGAAGCACTTTAAAGCTTCTCTTTGGCATATCTGAATTGCCAGCATCACCACTCTCATTCTTTGGGGCCATTCTTCAGTTAAAATAAGGGTTGCTTGACCCCGAGCACTGTCATAACATGGCAGTCAACCTGATAACCAACCAGGCAACAATGCTACTAAGTGACTAACAGGTAGGCAGTGTCTACAGTGTGGAGATGCTGGACAAAGGGGTGATTCATGTCCCAGGCAGGATGAAGCAGGATGGCACGAGATTTCATCATGCTACTCAAAAGGGTGTGAAATCAAAAACTCACTAATTGTTTATTTCTGGAATTTTCCATTTAGTATTTTCAGACCACATATGACCTTGGGTAACTGAAACCATAGAAAGTAAAACCAAGGATAAAGGTGGACTACTGTACACTGCATGGTCCCATATATTTTTTAAAAGCAGGTAAAACTAAACAATATATTGTTTAGGAAAGTACGCAAAGAAATAGCTGGGCCTGATGGTTCATGCCTATAATCCTAGCATTTTGGGAAGCCAAGGCAGGAGAATCCCTTGAATCCAAGAGTTCGAGACCAGCCTGAGCAAGAGCGAGACCCTGTCTCTACAAAAAATAGAAATATTAGCCAGGAATATTGGTGTGCACTTGTAGTCCCAACTACTTGGGAGGCTGAGGCAGGAGGATCACTTGAGCCCAGGAGTTTGAGGTTGTAATGACCTATGATCATGCCACTGCACTCTAGCCAGGGCAACAGAGCAAGATCCTATCTCCAAAAAATAATAATAATTAACATAAAACTCATGATAGTAGCTATTAGGGGGAGACAGGAAAAGAAAGAGGTGAGTTCAATAAGGAGCACATAAAGATGTCTCAGATGTGATAATGTACAATTTCTTAGTCTTGTAGTGGGTACAAAATGATCATTTTATTTTGTCCTTTAAATAATACATGTACGTTTCATCCAACATTTTATGTATACTATATCTTATAATGAAAAAAATGGGAGAAAAGCACACCATAATGAGAATGTGTAAATTTGCCAAAAGATCTAAACCCCATTAATTCCTTCATCTTATTTTTAAAACATTTATCTTCAATGCAATGAGTTCATTTTTTGTCAATCTAGATGTATGGTCCCTTGGAATTTTTCACAGCATTTTCATTGGATCGTGTACATTTCTAGCGATTCAAATTATTCCCGGTGATTTCTTTATTTCCAGAAAAAATTTAGGGTGTATGTATGTATGTATGTGTTAAGTAAACTTTTTACCTAAAGTTTAGATTTTTTAAAAATCCTTTGTTTTATATAGAACAGCCAGCCTGAAAGGAAGGGTAGCAATTCAAGTAGTAGACGATATTGCTGTATTCATTGACCAGAGCCAGCTCATAATTCAGGAAGGATGTGCACAGACAGAAACCACTTCAGAAGCCCGGCAGAAAAATCACATGCAACTCACATACTCTTTTCCCTAAAATCCATAGGGCACTTGCTGCAGCAAATGCAGAAATAATACAAGTAAGAAAAGGTACAAAGGCTTTATAATATGTGGATAGATTTTGTTTGAGGAACTGTCTCAGGCTAAATGAGTAATATTTTCTCATCTCCAGATGGACTTGATTATTTTGAAAATCACAAACCAAAACACAAGATAGTTGATTGAAAGATAAGTTGTTGAAGCTGACCAGAAGAAAATGCATTTGTTTTCTACCTCAGAGATCATGACCGAGTCCTATTGCCTAAGAGGAACTCAGAGAGCAGACTCTTCAGAGGGGATTTTGAAGTTAGAGTCATGTCAGGTTCGTCAACAGCCTCAGAGAATAATGCATTTGTAAGAAGCATTACAGCAGCAAGATAAATGATAAAATAAGGAAACCTGCTCAGCACAATAGGACAGAATGTAAATAACCCTGTTACCAAACAACCAGAAAAGGGCTAGTAATATTCGCTAAGAATAAATGTCTTAAGATCTCTGGTCAAGCACATGCTTAAAATGAGAGCTGGTCAGGTCAACATCTTGGTTGGTGCTTGATTAGACTGTAATTCAGATAATAAATAGCAATTCTGACTTAGAAAGGAAATGCTGCCAACAATTGAAAGGGTTAGAAAGTGGTCCTAGAATGACTGATTGAGTCATCTATTTATCCATCCATCTGCCCATCCATCCCTCCACCTATCCAACCATGCATTCATTCATTCATTCAATTATTCACTTATTAAACATTATCTGAACATAGATATGGGATAAACCCTGTGTTAGACTGTGGGGATTTAAAAAAATGAGTGATGAGTTGAGACATAGTTCCCGCCTTCAAAGAGTTCATATTTCAGCACGGCATTTTTCAACCTCAGCACTATTGACATTATGGGATGGATAATTCTTAGCTGTGGGTGGGGACTGTCCCCACTGGGGGATGTTTAGCAGCATCTCTGGCCTCTACTCACTAGATTACAGTAGTACCCCCTTTTCCTCCAACGCACACAGTCGTAACAACCAAAAATATCTCCAGACATTGTCAAATATCCCTGGGTGTGAGGCAGGGGGATTGCTTCTGGTTGAGAACCACTCGTTTAGCAAAAGAGGCAAATGTGTTCACAAATATTTGCAATGTAGTCTAAAAAGTTCCATAATTAAGCCACATTAAATAAATCATGATAACACAATGAAGAGAGGTGCCAAGGAGATGGGGGCTCATAAATGCTTCTGCCTGCAGGAATTTAGTGAGGGTACACAGAAGGCACCCTGAGCTAGGTCTTAGATAAAGAACAGGCTTTATCATTTTCAGGAGAAGACACAGCTCTGCAGATAGTAAAAGTACAAAGATTGCTTTCTTTTTTCCAGGTTAGCACATTTCTAATTTCTTTAACTGTGATTATAAAAAGTCTAATATACATACATATTTCCCAGAATGCAGCATGGTCTGTGCAGTGAATTCTTAGAATTTTATGTTGTCTTGGCTTCCTCTTTAATATAAGTTGGACTTTCACAAACATACCAGAAGCAGGGCTCAGTCACCCTTGACACAGTTTCCAGGTATACCCTCCTTTCCCCCCCAAACACTGCCCCCAAGTTCCTCAATGTGGTCAATCCCAATATCTGCCTTTGCCAACTCCTCTCTGGTGACCACTTCCCTATGGGACAGCTAGAAGCGGCATGTTTGACTGGCCCTGCTGACCCTCAAACCCTGAGTGGACTGTGCAGATATGCCACAGTGGCCATCTCTCAGTCACAATGTGACCTCCTGCTTGCTTTAAAGTCACCAGTTAAAACTCTCCAAGGAAAACCTCTTTGGAAAACACTCTAGACCCAAAAAAGGGGTTGGCCCAGGGGTACCCTTCTCTCTCTCTCTCTCTCCCTGTCTGTACTCCCTGACCTCTGTGTGTGTGGCCTGCAGGTGTGCTGTGTACCCCCCAGGTCCTGTAAGTAACAAAATCCTTATTTCCATCTTGTGTTTCTCCTAATCTTAAAGATCCCAAATTAAAAGCATCATTGGGATATTTTCTGCTGGAAAATGACAACCACTCATTCATTTATTGAGCAAACATTACTGAGCACTCTCCATGTGCTCAGTGGTGCTAGGTTTCTGAGGACTGTGAGATGAAAAAGATACAATGCCTGCACTTGAGGATATAAAAGTGTAATGGAAAACAAGTTAGCCAAACGATATTTTCCAATTCTTTATAAGCTTTCTGCTGAATAGTATAAAATTCTAGAAAGTTGCTGCTTAATCCTTTCAGTAACTCACCTGCTATCTGACTTTGGAACTCACAGCTAGAAATGAGGCAGATATGTAAACGAATAGTTACAAAATTTAGTATCAAGTGCCTTGGCAGTAGTATAGAAGAATTATCTGGGACTCTGAGGAAAAGATAGCCATCTTTGTCTGGAGGCTTTGTCTGGTAGGCTTTTCTAAGGGCCTGATATTTGCCCTGGCCTTAAAGGACAAGTAAAAGTTCATTATTTAGAGAAGGGGTGACCAGTCGATGGAACAGCAAGTGAGAAGGTATAAAATAACTTAGAACGCTCAGGAAATGGTGAGAATGCACTATGTCCAGAGTAATAGGATTACTATTATGACTAGTACTCTAACATTCTCTTAATAGGTGGGAGCAGGTAGCTCAGTTTAATAGACATTAGTTGGTAAGTAACAATGTTGGTGAAGTGCGGCCACCTCCCTCCTAACACACACAGCACACAGGGACATCCATGCTCTCTTTCTCTCTCACACACACACACTTTCTGTGGACAAAGAAATGCTACTAAAAATTCCCTTCTCTTGAATATGCTGATTGATTATCATATAATGGAGACTTCGATGTTTAGTCAGTGCCCCTAGCACTGGATAAGCACCAGTTTGGGCTCATATTTTGAAAGGCACAGGGACTATAGCCTATTCAGCCTGGCAAAAGACAGGCTAATCAGACAGGCTGATAGACCTTTGGATTTGATTCTCCTCTGCTACACTTTCACCCGGACCACAGAATATGCACCCCAAAAACAACAGTAGTGAGATCAAAGAGGGTGCACAGATCACTGTAGCAGAGATAATGGCATGGGATTTGTGAGAACTTACTGATACTCACCATGCAAACAAATTCAAGAAAATGAATGACATTTGTTTGTCCACACAGTGCTGTGTGCGACACACTCATCTTTATCAAAGTTGCCTGCCTCTTATTGTACTGTCACGAGAACAATTAGATCCCACAACGTTATGTACAGAAAGGACTAATTAACAGCCATTCAGTGTACCACATTACATGTCACACAAGCAGAGAAAGCTCCCAGAGCCGCTGCAAACGTTCGCAATCAGAAGCCGGAGGGGGAGGGGGGGGGGGCGGCCGGGCATTGAGGCGGGTCTCAACCTCTCTCCTTCATGCTTCTCTCCGCCCAAGCACTGCTGGAGGCCCTCAGCCTCCAGAGGTTTGCAGAACCGCTATCTTTGGAATCCCACAAGTGTTTGCCTGTTAAGAAAACTGAAGGACAAGAAAGCAACCAGAGCAGGCCTTTTAAAATGCATAACTCTGAGAAGGCTGTGCTGAGTGAGGAGAAAAGGGTGGAGCTGCCGCCGAAGGCCAAGGATTCAAGGTTGCAGTCATTCTTGACCGTGCTGACTCTATTAGAGAAAAGAACGCAGTTCTGTGATGTGAAGAAACATCCACAGTGTATGTCTTGGACTAGCCCTTGTTCCACGAGCCCAACTAAGAATCGCAGGAGGAGCACAATCTTATGTTTATTCATCGCTGGCAGATGCTAATACATTTCTGGATCGACATTTGGCAGAAATATGAATAAACACAGAGAATTCACAATCAGATATCAGAGCTAGAAGCTGAATACTACTGATGGATTGATTATGTTTTTGAGCTATTTAGATAATTGGACATACTAAGTACAGAGCTTTCTGCAATGATAATGGACCTGTCCCGTTGTGGTCTATTTAACAAACACTTGGACTATTTTTTTAAAGCTTGTTTACATTCCTGTACATCCTGGCTTTATTGATATTCTGTCCTTTGAATTACAGTGTCACCCTAGCAACGCTCTAGAGAAAGTTGAGGAGGGCATTATCATTGTTAACCCACCTTTTCAAAGCGAATGAAAGCAAACCCCTTCCAAGATGAATCAGGAGCTGATTTTTCTTATCAAAATAGCCCCAGATATGCGCCCCCCCCCAATTTGGTGGTTAGCCAAAGATGAGGGTGGCAGGGAGAGAGACGTCTGTATCTCCTGTTTCTAAACAAATGTGTCTTTCTGTATAAATTTTTTACTGCAGATCCCTCTGCCGGACACGCTGGTCCTCAGATCTTTCTATGCTTCACTTCCTGTCATTCAGGTCTCAGCTCAAATGTCCCTTCTCAGAAAGTCATCATTCTATCTCAAGTAGATTCCCAGTGAGGATGCCTTATTTGAATCACTTCATAGCACTTACTATTTGAATTGTTATTTCTTTATTGTTCATTTCCCTCATTATTATGTAAACTCTGTGAGAGCAGCAGAGATCATGACCATCTTCCTCAGCATTATGTCCCCGGAGCCTATGACTGTGCCTGTTTGGTATATAATAACCATGCTTAGAATACATGCACTTCCAGGACTCCAGACTCTTAAACAGAAACAATCTTTTGCTTCAGAACGTGCTGCTCCAGGTGGGCCCAGGTTCAGTGGGTGATTTTCATTCCATTAATATTTGCAACATGGCATCTGGTGCTTTAAGCCGTGGGCTTGTGCTGGGCCACATTGTTAATCTGTCCATTTCTTTATAGAAATGAGTGCCTGGCCCTGAATAGATTTTTATGGTCCTCATTCAAAAATTTTAAAAAATTCTCTAGCACATCTAACTTTCTAAGAACATCTCCCTGCTGACCACTTGAGTACATCTTGCCTAAGAATGAGTATTAGAACCAAGGCTCTTAAAGTGCAATGTAACCTGCAGATGATACTTATTTTCAGTTTTATTATTCTCACAGATTCTTAACTAAATAAAACATTCTTCTTTAAATATAATTCTGGTAAAACACGTCTTTTTCTTTTCACTGAAATGGTACCCAGGTACCCCATGAATTGTAGCGAAACTTACATGTGTTTTGTAGGAAGAATAGATACAATGCCAGATTAGGGATTTATAAATAGTATTATTCACCTTAAAGTTATATAAAGCTTGATATCTCCTGTCTTTATACAAGTGAAGGATCTCATTTAATTATCAGATAGTTCTAGGCAGTTTTCTCTCATGGGGTATTGGCATAACAGTGGAATTCAAATTCTGGATGACTTCCCTGTAATTCATAAGCTGCTTTACGAAGTTGATAATGATTTACAGTTTATATATTTGAGATTGTAAACAGCAAGAATGGTGAGCTTATTTAGTCTTGATTCCTTGATTTATTTATAACATTTTTTTGATCTTTGATCTCATGAAACTTTCAAGAGGCTCATCCTCTGAAGTGGTAGCAACATTAGTGATTTCTTTATACAGCAGGGATAGAGAGGTTGGGCTCTCTGTATCAATTCCATTTTGAATTTGTGGCCCTTGGGCATTTTTAGAATTCAGTTTATTTTTCAATTTCACATACAAAAATAAAATAATGAGAGAAGGCAAAACACTGTCAGGGTTGTTTGAAGTAAGTTGACAAATTCCCTGAGCACTTATTTCTTTTGTTTTGTTGGTAAATAATCAATCTATGAAAATTGTGTGGAGTTGCAGGGTGGCAATCTCTTAACCCCTGTGCTCCTTAGAACTTAGATTTGGTGCAACAGCTCAGGTCAATCTTTGTTACAGCGTTAAGAGGTGAGTTTCAGAATTTTGATTTCTTTCTCTTTTGTTCTCAGTAAAAAAAAAGAAAAAGAAAAAGAAAAGCAAAAATTCCTATTGGTTATTGAAGACAATTTGGAAGCTGACCCTGCAGAAGATATGGGACTTATAGGTTGCCTTGGAAATGAGAAATATTAGCCTGGCCTCTCTTTAGTGGTGGATTCATAATTTGCATATGGGAAAGGATTTGAATATGGGAGAGTTGATTAGAAGTTGGAGGAAAAGGTAGGTGGTTGTCACAAAAATTGTGGAAGGTTAAAAATAATATCTGCAAAGGGAATAGGCTGTTGTTACTATGATTGTATGTTTATGTGAAGTGGCTTGTTATAAGTTTATCCAGGGTGTGAATAGATGGAATCTGTGGGAGGAAGTCTGTCCTAAAACCTAGATGCAGTATTAGCACAAATCTTGATTTCATCATGTATAAAATGGGGGTAATAAATATCTCCATCTCCCAATATCGACTGGAGGATTAAAAGACATAATATGTGCAAAATCCTTAATACAGTGCCTGGCACAGTTAAGAACTCACTATTGCAGATTATAATCGCTGTGTTATGAAAGCCCATCTGCAACCCGGAATCTAAAGTTTAGGATTACCACTGCTCCCCTGCTCAATTAGATTACCCCTCCTTTACAATAAAATTTATTTTTTGTGTTTGGATACATTGCCCCACATTAAAAAAAAATGGAATCACACGAAGAAATTACGGATTTGAAAATTGTATTATTCTTTTTGAAAACATGTTTTACCCAGAGAAAACAACACCAAAAACCAACAAAGAAGAAAAAGATCCTAAGCCACACACCTAAGGCTCTCAAATAAGAATATCTGAGCTAAACTTTGAGGACTCATCCTGACTTATTTCATTTAATCAACTTATATTTTTCTCTTTCCCCTAAACATCTGAACTTTACATTGGGTTTAAATATGAATCAATAGAAGATGAATGAAATATTAGTTTCATCTTTTTACCAAACTTTCTCATTTAACAGTGTTTTCAAAGAATCATTTCTAAAATTACATTTTTAAGGCAATTTTCCCACTTGTATTATGTTTTTGAAGTTCATTGTTCTTGGGAGGTGAAAGATTCCAAATGCTATAAAGGAAAATGTCACACTGCAAGTTGTAGGCAAGGGTAATAAACTTGACTTTTCCTTGTAGTGCATTTCAATTAGGTACTTTGGTACCTGGGGCATAAAGATTACTGCATTTCCTTTTGCCAGTACAACTGTTGAATCATACAGTTGTTGGATTGTGTGTGTATGTGAGTATCAATTAATGGTACAAATAAATAAATACAAATGTGTGTTCTTCAAGAAAGCAAATTATATGGATAATTAACATTTTATCTTAATTCTGACAGTCTTAAGAAAAATCCAGAATATTTAATTTTCCCCATATACTTCCTCTCATCTTCATTATGTGAATTAAATCTCTTTTATTCTGCTGTTAATATAAGTGAGAAACACAAAACTTATTGTGAAGTGCTTATATTAGCAAAGCCATCAACTGTCACAAAAAATGTTGATATAAATAAATGGTGGTTTGTTAGTAATGTTTACTTATTTAGTGACAATTTTGCTTTCAGATCAAAATATCTCTAATTGCCAAAGGCAGAAGAATCCAGTATGAAATCAGGTCATGAGAAAAAATCTAGGGAGCCTACAAGACTTTCCAGTGGAAAGATCACTTAATGACACTCAATGATACACTGGATAAAGAACGTGTTCACTAACTGATAAAAACGAAATTGTATAAAAACTAAGTTGTAAAGTACAAAATTCAATGAGCAAAGCAGCTTCAGTAGAAAATAATAAAAAATAAAATGTTCGTCTTATGATTTACATGAGGGATTAATAATAAAAAATCTCTTTTCAAAAGATGAGGCATCTGATGTAATTTTGTATCTCAGGATTATAAGATAAAATACACAATGAAAATTCATTTAAAAATTCGCTTACATAAGGTGGTTCACAATCATGTAATACTTTCCAATCCATATAATTGCAACATCAGAAATATAAAGCTTACAAGTCTCAAATATTAAAATTATAGAAGATTCAGGGGCCTACTCTATATTTGTCAAACTAATTATATGTATATAAAATCTCCTAAAGCTGCAGAAACTTTAGAAAAGGTACTTTATTGGGTGTAAATAAAAATATGAACTCATTTCTCTGACCCAGCTAAATAACAAAATTATACTCTCTACATATACAGAGGGGCCAAAACTCTCCATGACTTGTTTTTGCCTTTAGATGTAACATTAATATGCTTATCAGATTCTCCAAACCTCTAAGTACAGGTCAGAAACGTTGACTCACGATAAATTTAATGAGTTAGATTTATACAGCACTTTCTCAGTTTTCACAGCACTTTTACCATTCAATATGATTTTGTTTCAACATTAGCAGTACCATTTAAATAACAGAAAGAAATGAACTTCATAGACTACAGTGACTCTTCCAAGGCCATCAAACCAGCAAGACTCAGAACTTTTTTCATGTGGGCTTCATGTTTCCAGTGAATGCTGGAAACATTCATATAGACATATATGCACAGGTAATTAAATATAATGTATGAAATTCTGATCTGAGCTCCTTCTTGCTTTTTCTGAGCCTCCATTTGGTATGTTGTTGCATTGATATACATGGGCATTTTAAAATGCTTGGTTTTTATACCAAATTAATTTCTTTTTTTGTAAAACTTTCAATGAATATTGTATGAACCTGAGGCAAAGATGTAGAATCAGTTTTAAGATTATTTTGCATAACATATTTGCACAAAGTAAGTAATACTACCCAGAAGGGAAAAGAGCATTTGATAACATGGCATGCTACCTTTCAAGATTTCAGCTTCTGCCTGTTCTTGGTGTCATGTACAACCAGCAAGGCCATCTTTTAAAATTTAAATGCCTCATACACATTAGCTGAGGGAATGATGAATTCTATTTTGAAAAAAGTACAGTGGGTTTCAAATGCCACTTCTGAACCATTCCTTAATTGCCTATCTAAGAAAAGATTCAATTGAAAAAAAAAAGGATAAATTTAAAATTGAATAGCTGGAGAATACTTAGATATGTAGGTGATACTGAATAGAGAAATTTCTTTTTTAAAATATAAATGTGCCTAATTGTATTAACCATGAGTTTTTATGAAAAAAGAAGAAGAAAAGGCTTATCAATTTTTGGCATCTAGAGAAAAAAAATTTATCTTGGGGTAGATTCTGCCTTTTTTATGCAAAATTGTGGGGCTTAAGGGAGTATGTAGGAGGAAGGTTTTCTTGTATGATCCAGGGCATCACTGTTTCTCTGCTCTGCCTAAAGAATTTTTGTTCATTACTTGGATATCTCCATTGTCATTACTAATGTAAGCAGGGACCCACTGAGTAGCTGAATAACTCTGGCTAGGCTAAGTTCTCATAGTACCCATACTCTTCCCTCTTAGAATTTACTTAACCCGATTTCTATGATGTAATTAATTGTTAATTAATCTGTTTCCAGCAGAGATTATGTCTGACCACAGCAGTCCCAGTAAAGAAGGGATTCATATATCTGTTCAGTGAATGCTGTGAATCACCAAAATGAATGCTCATAAAATATCTGCTTTCTACTGTTTATTTTTCTTTTTTAGACAATAGAAATTAACTTTTCTCACAATTCTGGAGGTTAGAAGTCTGAGATCAAGGTGTTGGCAGCATTAGTTTCTTCTAAGTCCTCACTCCTTTGCTTATAGAAGGGCTATCTTCAACCTGTGTCTTTACATGGTCTTCCTTCTGTATGTCTATTGTTTATTTTTTAATTGAAATTTCTGTTGAACTTTTAATTCTCTTCTCTCAATCATCATCACCACCATTGACTGACTTTTCCGTGTCTTATTCATCCGTTTTTCCTGGCCCATGCATGGCCATTCCTCATGTTCTATAGATATACTCTAAATGTTCCTTCTGGGTCCTTAAACAGAGTGCTTTTAAATTCCCAAATTATCCTGTTCAAGAGTGGGGTTAATTTTTTTGTTTGTTCATTTTTAATCCTGGATCCCATAAATACTAGTCTGAACTAGGTACTTGCTCCCTCAATACAAACCTGGTCTTAAAATATTCCCAGGGGTCATCGGCACAGCCTAGACTATTGTTTAAATCATCACTTGTTTAAAATGATCCATGCCCCCTACAACATGGTCTGAAGGGATCCTAGGTTTTAATTCCCATTCAGCACATTCCACACCATTGAGTGCAACCTAAGCCTGTAGGAAACTGTGCACAAAAGAGACCTGAGGAAGTGATTATTTCATTTTATGCACTTTCTCAATTACTATCCTCCCCTCACAGTCAGGGGTACTGTTCTCTGAACTAAAAATGGCAACGTCTTTATTTCCCATGTTTTAGAAACCTGGTCATCCATACTGCTGAATTGCATTGACTTTCTGATTCAGGAGGAAAATCTTTCTTTACCAGCCTGGTGGTGTGGTCTTACAGTCAGTGAGATTGTCAAAGGTGAGTATTATCTTTTGATTGGAAAGGAAAAAAAAAAGAAAAAGAGCCTTTTCACCTTCACTTAAACTCCACCTAGCACATACTCTGAAGAGAGTGACCTTGAACCTGCTGCTAGCTGAAAAGGAATTTGGAAAAAATATCCAAGCCTGGAGGTTTGGAAGTTTGGACAAGCACAGGAACAGCATTATTCATTATTAATGACAGCCCCAGTTATTGGGCTCCTACCATGTGCCATGGACGCTACATGTATGTGGGTGTATACATATGCAATAGCTCTTTCAGTTTAATCCTTTAAAACAAGCCTAAGAGGGAACACTATAAAGATTGGAGACGTTACACTTCTGGAGCCCACAAAGATTGAAAATATCAGTGTTGAGAGAGCTGGGATTATAACCTATGTCTGAATTTTCCCAAAGCCTGTGACTCTTGCTACTTCATACAAATGCTTTATCCCCAAGAGCAGTTATTTCTACAGACACAAAAAAAATCCCACACAACTGATTTAATAAGCAAGGATAACTATCACTGCTACTTCATACCTGTATATCAGGACAGTTTACACTGTATTTTACTTCGTGAATCCCTAGGATTAGGGAAAGACTGTTGCAGAGAGGACTGCAAGGAACTGAGGATGTGAAGTACCTGTGATTGGAATTGGGAGTGGTACAGTACCGAAGGTTTATAATAGCAAGAATCTCTACCATTTCCTGGGTACTTACTATGTGTCTAACCCATCATAAATGCTTTTTGTGACTCTTGCAATTAATTTGTAGTACAGACCTAAAAGATGCCAATCCATTCTTTCACTCATTCCTTCATTGAACAAATAATTGAGTACCTACTATGCTCCAAATACTCCTCTAAGTGTCAGGAAAACGGGAGTGAACAAACAGAAAGAGGCCTGCCTTGCCTTCCAGGTGAGGGAGACAGAAAATAAACAAGGAGACAAAAGTCAATGCGATCATTTAAGACCATGATTTGGGCTCTGAGAGAAATTAAACAAGGTGATGTGCCAGGCAATATCTGTGATGAAGCTAGTTAGATGAATGGTCTGAAAAAGCCTTCTTAGTGGTGACATCTGGTAGCCCTTGAGATTGTAGCACCCCAGCATTCTTAGAGACCAACAAAATGTAAATTATGACTAGGCCCTTGTTTGCTTGTGCCTGATAACTGCTCACTTCCTGCCCAATACCCCTTAGTCTCACAGTAATCATTAACTGCTGACGTACTGTTTCTTTGTCCAGCAGAAAGAGAGACAACTCCAGGGTCACAAGCAAAAATGTATAAATTTGTTTTCCAGAAGGAATGAATGCCTTTGAGGAAGTTAGCTGTGGACACTCTGAAATACAGTTGGTCAAGATATTATCTGAGACTGAAGAAACACAGACTTCACCCTCAGTTCTCTGAAACCCCCCTTACTCTCTAGCCATGTAAAACCTCCCTACTTCATCTCTTTGGGAAGATCTGAGAGATCTTATTCTCCCCTCTTCTTGCTTTGGCCAAATTGAATAAACCTTCCTCTATCTCTAAGCACCAGTGTCACAGTGTGTTTGACTTCGGCTGTGCATGTGATACATGAGCCTGAGTTTGAGGGTTCGACAGTAATCTGAGCTGAAGTCAGAAAGTTATAAGGCACCAGCTACAAGAAGAGAGTAGAGGGTTTCAGGTACAAATCCGTATAGGAAGAATGAGTTTAGTGTGCTAGAAAGCAGGAGGAAAAGCAACACAGTTGGAGCTGGGTCTGGAAGGGTAAGGGAGGCACCAGGGCCAGATCACTCTGTGGCCTTATAGACCTGGATGGGAATTTAGGGTTTATTCTGAGTAAATGGGAAATCTTCAGAGTCCTGGGTAGGATTAGTGACATGATTTCATTTACCATTTCCAAAGATCATTCTGGCCACTCAGCAGTGCCCAGTGCAGGAGGCGGGGAAGAGGGGGGATTACAAAAATGAAAGCAGTGAAGGGGGCACCAAAGCACGGATTCCTGTGAGAAGGCGATGCCTTGTTTTAGGGCAGCACCTTGAAAGCAAGTACCACTATTATTCCCGCATCATAGAGGAGGACATTGAGACTTGGAGTGATTTTGTTATTTATCCAAAGTCCTATAGCTATGGGTTTGGGAACTGAGATCAGAATATCATTAGTGTGACTCCAGAACCCCCGCTATCACCTACTCTACTGTCTCCCTACAAAGCAGGAGAGAGCTGTTTCTGCCTCTTGGGTTCCCCTTTTACCAAGAACCCTATCAAACCACGCAAAGGAGGGTGTGTCCATAGCAGTAGTTTTCGCATCTACCAGGTGATAGATGTTAATCATACATAAGAACATTATCCCCGCTTATTGTTCAATGTATCAGCCTAAAACAATTCCAATTGCACAGAAATTGTTTTTCTGATGTATTCCCCTTTCATAAAAGCTTCTTTTATCAAGACAAAGGTAATCTGATCCTTCAGGTCAGCATATATATTTGTTCTTCAGACGCATGGACCATTTGGGTGACTAGAAAGTGGGTACTGCTCACGCGCCACTGGCACAACTACAGAGAAGGTTGAATGAAGCCGACTTTGAAAGGTCTTAAGTGTTTAGAGAAAAAAAGGAATCGACTCCGAAAACAAGTGCCTTTTGCCATGTGACCCAACTCTCATTACTCACACTGATCCAGGCTTATAACCCCCAAATTCATATTCTTCATTTCCTGTGCAGTGGTCCTTCAATCTCCCAGCCTCCTGGTCTGTGTCACACCCCCGAAACCTCCGCCGCCAGAGGTGGCCATGTAAGCCATTGACCTCTGTGGTTCTCTTAACCAATCTCTCTATCATTCTTCTGAGTGAATGATTCGTTTCCACAAATAGGGGCTTTCTCTAAGCCTCTGAAAAACAGTTAATGCTGGTGATTAATTCCCTTTTCCTACATACTCACTTCAAAGATGCTCGCCCTTTGTGGGCTCTGTAGTTTATTATCTCTTCTTTTGAAGCCAGTAAAGTTTAGTTTGCTTTAAGATAACAGTTCTCTCTCTTGAATATTAATGAAGAAACTCAAGTTTGAAACACATTAGGGTAAGTGACACAAAAAGCAATAAAGGATGTACAAGATCACCAACTCTATTCCAACACATTGTTTGAACTAGGAAGTATTTATTTGAGTGCGTACTATGTGCTAATCTCTTCGAAGTATAGGAAATGCATAACAATCCCTGTTCCAATTTTTAAAATCTCATTTAGAGTTAAGAATTAGGATACACATTTTAATTGGTAATTAAATTCACTTTACAGTAAGTGCCAGTTGAAGGGTGTTGTAAACAATTGCTTCAGCAGGGAGAACTCTGGATGGAGTTGAGACCAGATTAGCACTGCCAAGGAGAATCAGAAATAGGCAGGTATTACTAACTGCTCCCTTGATTCAGTATCTCCTTTTTCTATTTAGAAATAGAAACCCCAGATAGAGACAGTATTTCACTTAAAGCTAGGTCGTATGACTACGGTTTAGTCACTGAGAAGTGATGCATGCAACTTTAAGATTGAGTTTTAAAAGGGAGTTGCTCCTGAATGAACGAACAATCCCACAGACCTGCAACTTCCTGAACTACCCACCTATCCCCAGACTGCCAAAGGAGAGATAAAGAAGACTTCCATAATGTTAGAGCCACCGCATTTGTGTGCCTCTTGTTTATATTGACTTAGGCTGTACTATAACTAATAAAGGGAAATGGGGATGAGGCATTTAGCTAATGCTCATTGGTTTGTATCTGGACAACTAAGATGGATGTGGTTAAATAGAATGAAGTGATGTCAGGAGTTAGGAATACTTAAGCTGAAATAGAAACTCAATAGCCTAAAAAGCTATTAAATAAAACAAATGAATTGGCCAGAGGATCTATGGACCTCTATCTTGAAAGAAGAGAAATCAAGAGAGAAAATACAGAGGAGGAGAAGGAGGGGGAAGGGAGGCATATAGTGACATTTAGGAAATCACTGTGTTTATAGTCTTAGCTTGCAGTGAGGAAAGTACCAGATTGTGGTTACTAAACAGTAAATGATAAATTCATTCTTACCTGGCAGTTCTCCAAGGTAACTACTGCCATCTGACTCTCTTCTGTGTAGTGTGTTCGAGTTCTGTGTAGAAAAGATTTCTTGCAAAGCACCTCATTTTTGCTTGGTTTGGGCAACAGAATAATGGTTAAGAGCTCAGGGAAATGAAGGGGAGATGAGCTTGCAAAGAAATTTAGACATCAGAGAAAAGATATCTTGGACTTCTATAAAAAATGAGGAGCTCTGAGACAGTTTCTTGGTTTAGGACTGGCAGAATCAGAGCAATTTCTTAGAATCATTTATTAATCTAACAAATCTTTATCAAAGTTTTACTATATGGAAAGCATGTTGAGATTAATCTCAGTGTGGCCATACAGAATGGATAGAAACTTTTTCAATACAATAATGATGTCCGAACACAGTGAATGGGTCTGCATGAATTGTGAGGCCTTGTAATTGAAAAATTAAAATAAAAAAAAAAGTTTAAGAAATATTCATGTTTATTTTAACCCAAAATATTGTTTTCAATAACTTATAATTGAAGGCAATTGTTGCTCTCAAAAGGTATATCATATTTTTACAGTGTCCAGTTCCCTCTGGGCACATTTTCCTGTGTCCTGGGTCACCATGAGGTGCAGGCGACCTTTGGTTGGAGAAAGATGAGGGCTCTACATGCCATCTCAGATGACGCACCGAGACCACTTTGTCTCTGTGGCTGTCAGTCTTAGTTTCACATTATTTATTCTACATGTTTTTGCTGTAGTTTCCACAACTGTTGAGTCATCAAAATGCCTTAAAAATAGAAAAAGTTAGATCACTGCTCCTGCTGCTTTCCTAGTTAGGCTACTTATCCTAGCAGGTCATTTGGGAAAGAGACATTTAGATGTTATACTGGGTTGAGGTGTTCCCCTAAAATTCAAATCTACCCAAAACCTCAGGATGCAACCTTATTTGGAAACAGGATCTTTGCAGATACAATTAGTTAAGATAAGCTCATTTCATTTACTGGATTAGGGTGGGCCCTAAATCCAATGACTAGCCTCTTTATAAGAAAAGGAGAGGAAGCACTGAGAGACACACAGACACAAAGAAGACAGAGATATGAAAAAGAAGGAGATGCAAAAATGGAGGCAGAGATTGAAGTGATGCATCCACAGGCCCAAGAATGCCAAGGATTGCCGGGAGCCATCGAAAGTAGGAAAAGGCAAGTAAGGATTCTCCCCTAGAGCCTTCAGAGGAAACATGGCCTCTGCTCACAACTTGATTTCAGATTTCTAGCCTCCAGCACCATGAGACAATACATTTCTGTTGTTATATGCCATCCAGCCTGTGTGGCCATTTGTTACAACAGCCCTGGGAAACAAATACAGATCAGTGGTAAGAGGGATCACCCTGAATTCTGCCAAGAAATATCCCCACTCCTTAGCTAAAGGCACTTCAGGTGTAAGGCTGTGAGGGCTTGGACACCATAGCAGGAATGGAAATAAAGAGGTTAATTACAGGCAACATCACATACATTTTTAATTAATCAAAATAAATGATTGCTGACTTATTTTAATAAGATCTGGGGAAGAGGAAGAATACAAAATATAATAGATGGGGATGGGATGGAGAATTCTGAATCGAGAATTAAAACATCACTCTAAAGATTTGGAGCTTCCCTGTCTGGGAGAGAATTCAGATGGAGCACATTGCAGAACAAGGGAGATGGGCTCATTCTGAGCTTTGAGGTCCCAGTGGGCCTCTAAGAACTCAGGCAGACAGCATTTCTTTAAGGCACCCAAGTATATTAAAAAAAACAAAGAAATGGCAAAACAATATTCTTAAACGTAGTGGCTGATTTTTAGTATTTTATTTAACAGACTATGTGTATTTGGACAACCGCGTTTGAAGATAACATCACGCTTCTAAATATGAAGTTTTAAAGAATGGTAGCTCCAGGTTAAAAAGTCCTGCTGTGGGCATCTGGCTGCACCTACCCTCACCCCCCATGGACCCTGTTAAAGACCTTTCTCCCTTAGCAAAGTTAAGGTCAGAATCAGGGTGTTTCTCTTTGTGCTCACTTCTGTCCTTATTTTAACTATGCTCCCAAATGAGACTGGAATAGAAAGAGGAGGAAATTTGGCTACTATTTATATGTATGGTACTGGCTCCTTTTTTCTGGGTCACTTCACAGAACTGGAACTTCAGTTGGCAGTTGGAGGTCAAGCCACGGTGACCTTAAATAAGTATTTTTTTTTTTTAATAGCTCAACTTGATCAAACACACAAAAAAATGTGTTTCAGTGCCAAAAAGTGACAGCAATATTTTCCCAGGATGAAAATGTGTTTTTAGCCAACAGCCAAATGGAAACCTGCATTAGCAGATAAAGGACTAATCATCTCAACTCTAGGACAGCTGTTTTTGTCAAAGACAAATTCCTGAATAAACAGAGTTCAGTGGTGTACTCACAAATAGTCTATTCATATGAGAAAACCAATCACAAGCGATCTTTCAGGAAAATTGGCAGTGTCTGGCTAAGCAAGCTCCAGGCCTCTGCCTACCTGCAAAGTGAATCATTTGTTATCCCCCAGAGAAGGTACAATCTTCAGCTCAGGGCAAGGGTCAATAGCAATGCCGTGTGACGGAGGCACACGTTTATGGCTATATGCACTCTCTACCTGGTCTATGAATAAAAAGACACAGCTACCTCAGCATTATCATTCCCCTGACCTTCACGAGTGGAGCCGTCCCAGCAGGGGAAAAAAACAGCGGGGGAAGAAAAGGGAAAATTAAAATGTTAAAACCTATATTATAGCTCGTTTGTGACCTTTAAAAAAAAAAATTAGACTCGAGAATGTTAGGCTAGAGTGGATACAACAAAGTCTGACAGCTGTAAAGTTACAGTTTTTTTTTTTTCTTTTCCTGAAGTGGCTTTCTACTCAAATCTTAAACAATAAGCAGACCCTGTGTGTTTCTTGCTGGCTGACAGCAAAGAAAATTCAAAATTGTGATCAGTGTTTAACTATTGAAAGAAATTTGCCTTGAATTTCCGAGCATTCACCTCTTCTATAAGCTATTTGCAGGGTTTGTCAGAAGAGTCAGTTCCTATTAATAAGGTGATGCAGAATGGTGCAGATATGAAGTTATGCAACAATATTCTTTTTCCTTAAACTTCCTTATTAGTTGGTTTGCTAAGTGAATACAGCATGACAAGCAAACATTTGAAGCCACCAGTGTTATCATAAGAATACTTCAAGAAAATCTGTGTTAGAAATGATGACAAGTGTCAATATATTCCAACTACCTAGAGCATTCAAATTTAAAAACCAAAATATGATTGTTGTTAGAGCCGTCTGCCGAACCCTGAAGACATACTGCTACGATGTGTAGGATAAAAGGATTTTATTTTCCCTACGAAAGGGGCACTTAGGTTTTCTAGGTGTTTTCATCCTTGACAATAAACAAAACAGCTAAAGAACAAATCCACCCAGGATTTTACAACAATTAAGTATATCTTCTGTTCTAAACAAAATGATATTTGTACTTTGTGAAAGGGAAAAAAATAGAGGGTTTTTTTGTTTGTTTTGTTTTCTTCGCTGTCTTTGACATCTTCGGGTAATCAATGTTCAGCTCATGCTGCTTCTCAAACATTTTACTATTGCTCTTTATTCACTAAAGGGTGCTTTATTAGGTTCTGGTATTTGTAAACAGCCATTTAATTTCTACCTTTTTTACAGATTAGATCATCATGAACAAATCTGTTTAAACTCTAGGCTTAAATTTAGGGCAAATGTAATTTTAGAATAATATTTTTGGATGATGAACTGACCGCACATAAGTAACATCATTAAAGGTCAGTCAAAATTAATATGGAGATTACCAAGTGTCAGAAGTTATTTTGCAGAAGCTGCAGAATATGTTTGCAATCTGATTTTGTGGACTATCTATTACAAATGAGAAAAAACCTCAGTGGTTTTTGCAGAATCCCATTTTCTTAATAGGAAATTGATGAATGACAGCATCTGGCAGGAAGAAAAAGGCATATGGTCCAACTAACTCTTTCTATAGAGGTTAAAAACAGCTTTGGAATTTCTCTGGTTGCTGTTTTGATTGACAGACCATCAAATAAATCATTCACTTTTCTTCCCCCTTCCAATGGTCCCATGTACTGACAAAGACACAAAGGGGAAATCAGTGGTGTGGTGCATGAGAAATTAGACATGCAATGCCCATTAACATAAACGGATTTTTTTGCACCTAATTCTCTACACACCATGCAAAAGTCTACCCACAGGACATGGAGTATGCATGTTTTCTTGTTCTTTCTATTTATAATTTTTAATTATTAATTTAATATATAATTGATTTCTTTAGAGAATGAAATGCCTAGTAGGTTATCTAAAACACTGTTTTGGAGTCTTGGGGCTTGATGCAAAAGATGGGCTGATACTGAAAGATGTTATGGTATGTAATACAAACAACGAAAATCAGGCTGAGAGGTCTTGAATGAAGTTAGGCTAATTAAACAATTCTCAGTGTTTAAATTCTTGCCACCTTCTCCAGGGTATACTGCCAATCATCTCATCTTGGGGGATTGCTCTGGTTTGCCCTCACCTCCAGGCTCAATTAATAAATGTAACCCTAAAATAACTTATCCAATATTTTTACTATAAAAATGAAAAATGTTTTGGTGTTTTCAACTCAATTTCTCTCTTTCTTCTTTTTTCAAAGTCAGATTAGATACCCATAAGAATGCAGTGCTAAAAAGAGGAAGCTTTTCTAGTCAAATCATCACATGTTCTAGAAGCTCCCCTTCCTCACTTGTCCAGTTTCAGCCCAGGCTTTGTTTCTCTAACTCCAGTCACCAGAAACTTACCATCCCTTGAAGCAGCTTGTTCTGTCATTGCACAGTTCTATTATGGCAGCTGACCTCCCAGATGTCCCCCTGGGATCCTCTGCGTCTAGTATTCATGCTCTTGCATAGCAGTCTCTACCTCCTGACACTGACTAGGCTGTACCCATGTAACCAAGAGGATCATAGAGAAGCAATGGTGTGTGACTTCGGAGGCTGAGTCATAAAAGACTACGGTTTTTGACTTGCTATCTCTTGGATCATTAGTTCTTGAGGAAGTCAGCTTCTGTGGGAGGAAGGCAGTCAAACCACCCTATGGAGAGGCCCCTCCGTGGGGAGCCACATGTGGAGAGACAGTGATGCCTCCTGTCAGCAACCAGCAGCCACTCGCCTGCCATGGGAGCCAGCCACTTTGGAAGTGGATCATCCAGCCTCAGTCAAGCCCTCAGAAGACAACAGCCTCAGCCAACAACTTGCCTGCAACTTCGTGAGAAGCCTCAAGCCAGAACCCCTCTGCTAAGCCACAACTGACTCCCTGACCCACAGAAACTGTGAGATAATAAATGTTGATTGTTGTTTTAAGCTACTAAGCTTGGGATAATTTTTAATGTTCCATATTTCACACAGAATAGGTAGAGGACTAACATAGATTGCATGAAAGTCTTTTTGTTATTCCTAGCGCACCCACTGAAGACTCAGGAAATGAGATCCCCTTTTCATGTGATAGCAAATTCCTGAAGACAGCAAGTCTTTCCGATCCTTGTCTTCTCTGGGTGGAACACTGTCAGTCTCGTCAGTCCTTTGGTGCTCTGCCCTGCTTTCCACTCCACGTCTTCCTTCTGGATCAAGCCTTCAGCCATCACTACGCTGATGTCTCCCACACCATACACATACATTTCCCATTACCTCTTGCTCAGCTCTCCCTGATGGCCTGAAAGCCCCTCAAACTCCCAGGATCAGAATTAAACATTTCATCTGTCATTTTTAGCCAGTCTGCTTTCCAAAATGTCTGGTCTGTATTGCCTAAGTGCACTGCTAGCCACTCCAATTTCCAAATCATAAACCCAACATATCTTATGCTCCTCTTTGTAACACAGAATTCTGAACACATCACTCCTGTGCTTAAGATTCCTTTGGAACTCTCTATTGCCTTCAGGATAGAATGAATCTAAACTTCTAAGCGTGGCAATCAAAGACTTCATAATCCAGCCAGTGCCTACTTTTTCCAGCCTCTTCTATCACTTTTTATAACTCGCCCCGATCATAGTGAACCATCCGCTAGCTGTTCCATATTTTAGGGCCTCTGCACATGCTGTTCCCTATGCTTTGAATGCCTTTTTCTCACACTGACTCCCCACCTAAAAGAGAAGGTATATTGACTCTTAGAAACTTACCTTCTAACTGTAAAACCTTCCCTGTTTCTTCCTCTGCTGCATCATTTCCCCATATAACTCTTCAGACTTCTTATCATGTTTTATATTGTCTGTTCATGTAAGTATGCCCTACTGATATGATTTTCTAGAAAGTATTTATCTTATGCACATTCAGATTGAACTTTTCAATCATACAGCTATTCAAAAGTATTTATTGAGAGCTTTCTCTACTGCACACCAATGACTACTGGTAGATGCTGAGGATACAGCAATTAACATGACAGACAAAATCCCTGTTCTCAAGAGACTTAAATCCTAGTGAAGACACAGGCAGCAGACAAGTGTGCTTGTAAATATACAGTATATCAGATGGCAATAAGTGTCTGCCAAGAAAATAGAGCAAGATAACAAGTTTCGGGAATATACATGTTGGTTTATGTGGGGTGTTGTACTTTTATATGTGGTGACCAGGGAGGCCTCTCTGGGAAAGTGACTTTTGAACAGGGACATTAAGAAAAGGAGACAAGCAAGTTCTGGATGCCTGGGGAAAGAACAACCAAGCAAAGAGAACCGTGAGGGCCCCGGGGCTAGAGAACCCTGGGCATACTCTAGGAATTGTCAGGAGCTCTATTCCGCTGAAGCAGAGGAGACTAGCAGGGGGGAAGGCCATGAGGTCAGAGAGGTGCTGTGGGAGGGAGCCTGCAGAGTCTTGTAGCTTTGGGAAGGCTTTGATGTTTAAGCTGTGTAAGGCAGAAGTCAAAAGAGGTTCTAGACAGAGATGTGTTGAGAAGAGATGGTAGAGACAAGGGTGAAGTCTCATTACCTTTGATAACTTTCTTGAATAACTGACCCATCAGAGGCAGTCATAAATAGCAGTTAAATAAGTATCTATCATCAAGGCCATTGGGCCAATCTAATCCCATTCTCAGAGTGTACTTTAGTTGGTCTATGTCCTTTTTTAATTCCCATATTTAGAACTAGACCAAGGTGGCCAATATTAATCTGACAGACAGAGTGGAGAGAGATGCCTACTCCGTGACGTTTCAATCAGTGAATACCATAGTTTTGTTTTTTTTTTCTTTTGGTAGACGAAAGACACTAATTGACTATCTGTATTATAGTTAGTAACTAACTATATTATAGTTAATGAATATTCCTTCTCTGTGGTCTTATATTTGGGCATTTTGTTGGGAGGTGGATATACAAGTAGAGGAGTTTACACCTTTGTCAAGTTTATATTGTTTAAAAATATAATCAGATATTGAGGATACACAATGTTCTAGTTCAGTTAAACGAATACTAAGTAAGCACCTAATATAAGTCAGTCCTTTTCTACAGACATGAGAGAAGTTTAGCATGGTATACCAGATCCGTCACCAAGATGGCTTCATAAGTTTGGTGGGTTTTTTTTTTCCTATTTTGCTAAATTTTAAAACATTTTTTGAGTTGTTGTAAAACAAATAGTGAACTAACTTACATTTTATAATTTACGTGGTTAGTGTCACGTTCCTTAGACCCTTCTATTTTGCTTTCAGAGCAGTTGACATGCTCTTCCCTGAGACACAGGGATGCTGAATTGGGGTCATAGACACTGTTCATGCTCAAGCCGTATCTCTTCCCTTTATCATTTTCCTGTACAAGCAGTCGGGTTGAGCTTTTGCTCCCAAAAGCAATCCCGTATCTACTGCAGAGAGTGTCTGAGAATCCATATACCAGCCTCACACCACACAATTACACTGGCTTGTTTAACAAAGCACTGATTGGTGCAGGGGTGCAGTCACTTCCTTGCTTCTGGTAGGAATAGATGTGAGTAGAGTCTACACTGTTTGTGAAGAGGCCTTGCAAGATTCAGCCAAAGTACTCTGAGGTACTTTGCTTGATATCTTGCCTGTGCTTACTTCCTTCCCTTGCTAGCCCCTTGTTTCCAATTCCTAACTAGTTTTTCTGGGAATATGTCCCAAGCTGTTGATGTATGTGTGAAAGAGACATATGACTTTCCTCTCCCCTTCCCCTATGTTCTTCTGATTGATTTGTACAGATTTACTATATTAACACTCCTTTTAGTAAGGCCATATTTTAATCTATCTTGCACACAGTCTTTATTCCTTCATTTAGTCTTTAAGAATATCAGAGGGAATTCACTCAATCTACCTTCCTAGTTACTCTAAGAAGTTGGTTTTAGTCTGATATTACAAGCTCTTAGTGAAACAATGCTGAGCTGGTTATTCTCACTACTTTCCCTAAGTTTTCAATGCATCTTCCTAGAATTTTGAACTTCAAGCCCAGTAATATGTAGATTTTCATCTACAAAAGCCATAATTACATTTTTTTCACCTAGCTTGTGCTTTAGATATTGTTCCTTTCTCTATGATCCCTATTTTCTTAAAATTTGACTGACACAATGTCAGAGCATCAATAGATCTAGGCCCTGGTTGCAACTCTGAAACATCCAAGGTTTACAAAGTTAGACAACAAATATAATTTCTCTGAGTCCTAATTCTATTATATAAAAAAATGAGTGAGGCATATGTCAAAATGTCCATAAGTGAATGGTTTAAAGAAGTGTACTGTTTTCACTCAGTGGAGAAGTGTTCAGATATAATTTTTGTGCTTATTTATTTCCAGCCTATATCCAAATATGCTTGAGACTGTGCAAACTACAGTTATGAATAATAAGCAACATGGAAACATTCATAATATAGGCAAAACAAAATTGTACATATATTTTGATTATAATTATACAATATTGGTTAATCACTTAGTCTAGAAAGAAACATGAAACTCAGAAAATAGATGTTTAGATTAGTGGGATAATGAGACATATTTTTACTTTCAATAAGTTTCGGTATAGTTCTTAGAATGTTTTTATACCAAAAATAATATATCAATATATTCTTTTCTGTAAAAAAAAATCAGAAAATTTCCTTTAAACTGTTAAGTCTTACTTCTTTGGGTAAGAGGTAACTACTACCTTTATCTTAGTGTGCATACTACTAGGCCATTTTCTTCACCACTATACATATCTAGAAGCATATGGATAGAGAAAGGTATGTTGGTATTTTTGCTCTTGCTTTTTGTTAAATTTTATTAAATTTGTTAATTTTCTTTAATTTTTGTTAAGTTTCATGGTCATATCTTTTGCCCAATTTTCTATTAGTTTTCTTCTTGCTGGATCTAATTTGTGAATTCTGGACATTAATATTGTATCTATCACATATTTTACAAGTATCTTCAGTGTGTTTCTCCTTTTTAATCTTCTTTATACATTTTATTAACATAATCTATATGTTATAGAATATAGAATATGTACATATTCTATAACATGTCTAATGTTATTCTTCACATATAAGTTTAAAAAGCTATATAGCCAGAGTGATGTCAGTGAAAATGGTGGAGTAGGCATCTCCAAGGGCCCATTCCTTCACGTAAACATCAAAAAATCAAGAAAAACTGCAATAGACCTACCATTTGATCCAGCAATCCTACTGCTGGGTATTTATCCAAAAGAAAAAAAGACATTTTATAAAAAAGGCACTTGCACTCAAATGTTTATAGCAGCATGATTCACGATTGCAAAGATGTGGAAACAACCCAAGTGCCCATCAATACTTGAGTGGATTAATAAAATGTGGTACATGTATACAATGGAGTACTACGCAGCCAAAAAAAATGGTGACCTAGTATCTTTCATAACAACTTAGATGGAACTGGAGACCATTCTTCTAAGTGAAGTATCGCGAGAATGGAAAAACAAACACCACATGTACTCAATACTAAATTGGAACTAATCGATCAACACTTACGTGCACATATGGAAGCAAAACTCAACAGAAATCGAGTAGGTGGGAGGGGGAGGAAGAAATGGGTAAATTCACACCTAACAGGTACAATGCACACTATCTGGGTGAAGGGCACACTTATAACTTTGACTCAAACTGTACAAAAGCAAATTATGTAACCAAAACATGTGTACCATCATAATAATCTGAATGTTTTTTAAAAAAATGTTAGAATCTGTAAAACAGTAAAAGGTTTATAGCTACCAAGGAAATGCTGAATCCAGAAAAAATAAATAAATAAATAAATAAAAGGAAATGAAAAAGTAGAAAGTTTTGTGGCATTTTTTATTTGCCTTTGCCTCACCAGCTTCTCTAGCTTGGCAGTCGTATTGAGAATGGCAGTCCACACTTGGGTGTGAGACCCTGGTCCTTGGATGCAGAGGGAGCAGTGCAGACCTGATTCACAATGAACTGTGTGTGTTTGTTCTAGCCTGTACAGGTACTGCTTGAAGGACTGAGGCAAGGTATTATTACTTATGTTTGTTTCACCTCACTTAGGACTCACTGAGAGTAGAAAAGCAGCAGTCACTTTTCAAAATCATTGCAAGGCAAATGAACAACCTGTAGCCACCTGAGCCAAACATTACAGCTGAGGTATACAACAGAGCACTGAAAGACCTGGGAGGAAAATCTGGGGAGGAAGTTTCTTTAAGAAATTAGGGTATTTAAGATTTCCAATGCATATGTTAATATTTAGAAAGCCATGTACATGCCCATGGCAGAATACATAGTCAAAAAACACCTGACAAGACCCTAAACTTTCATGTTTGGCTGATCGCTAGTCTCAACGCAAGCAAGACGTGAAGGCTAAGGCATAGTCTCAAATGGCCTGGCTGAGCACTGAAGGAATGTCTCAGTATAGGGCCAAGCTGCAGAGACTGGAAAAGCTTCCTTCCTTCCTTCCTTCCTTCCTTCCTTCCTTCCTTCCTTCCTTCCTTCCTTCCATCCTTTTCTTTTTCTTCCTTTCTCTCTCTCTCTTCCTTCTTTCCTTCTTCCCTTCCCTTCCCTTTTCTTTGTATTCTCTCTCTCTCTCTTCAAATCCTACCTGACAACAAGCTAAAAGAACAAGGATTTCAGGCAAAGAATACAGACTTTAAAAACACTTCTGAAAAGTCACTGAACAGCCACAACCTACAGCTGTAGAAACAAAAACAAACCCTGAGGAGGGAAAATACATCTTATTTCCAGAGTCAACACATTATAATATTCAAAAGTGTTCTGTTCTCAAGAAAGTTTAACTAATTCACAGAGGAAATTAATAGAAACTGTCCCTGAAGAAGCACAGACATTATACTTAATAGACAAAATCTAAAATGAA
The DNA here is from genome assembly GCA_004363605.1 of Indri indri. Classification (NCBI taxonomy): domain Eukaryota; kingdom Metazoa; phylum Chordata; class Mammalia; order Primates; family Indriidae; genus Indri; species Indri indri. The sequence continues at coordinate 28,168 of RJWJ010016646.1, forward strand.
CTGTCTTAAATGTGATCAATGTGATAAGACAAACCAGCTGGAAAACAAAACCACACGACTAGTATGTCTGCCCTAAAAGAAATGCTGAAGAGATTACTTCGGGCTGAAATGAAAGGACCTACTGAATGAACAAGGCCACATAAAGGAATAAAGAACTCAGGTAAAGGTAACTACACAGAGCCTAAACTTTCTGGAAATATGACTAGACTGATCATGAGGATTTCTTACACATTACAGTTCTAAAAATTTCTCTCCCCAAGTTTAAGTCCTTAAATGCTGTGGTGAAGAGAATCAGGCTTATTTTGCTGTTTATCGCAGTTTACAACACAAACTGCTAAGGTTCACACTGAATGCCTAACTACTTTTCTATACTTTATTACTGTTAGTATAGTTGCATTTGAAGGAACAGGATAAACAAAACCATAGACTCCATATGGGAGACTGCATTATATATAATTATATATAAATTATAAATAAATAAATTATATAAAATTTTTATAAACATTATAGAGGTTTATTTCTGAAGACACTACTCTGCCATTATTATCTATTTGTCTGTTCTCATGCCTGGCCTGCAATGTTTCAATTAGTGCAGCTATTATGGGATCTTTTGTCATCTTTTATGACTTTTCACCATGTTCCTCTTCCATTGTTTTCTATTCTTGAGCAATTTTAAGACAAACCCTTTTTTTTTTTTTTTCTTGAGACAGAGTCTCGCTTTTGTTGCCCAGGCTAGAGTGAGTGCTGTGGCATCAGCCTAGCTCACTGCAACCTCAAACTCCTGGGCTCAAGCGATCCTCCTGCCTCAGCCTCCTGAGTAGCTGGGACTATGGGCACGAACCACCACACCTGGCTAATTTTTTATTTATATTTTTAGTTGACTTGCTAATTTTTTCTATTTTTAGTAGAAACAGGGTCTTGTTCTTGCTCAGAGCTGGTCTGGCACTCCTGAGCTCAAGTGATCCTCCCGCCTCAGCCTCCCAGAGTGCTAGGATTACAGGCGTGAGCCACCATGCCCGGCCAAGACAAATCTTAAAAATCATCTCGTCAGGTTCCATTGAACTATAATTGGAATATTGATTGTGATCACATTGAATTTATGGATTTCTATTAATATTGAATCTTTGTATCAATGAACGTAATGTCTCTTCACTTATTTAAAAGGCAGTAGTGAAGAGTGCAAGCTCTATCCCTTTCTTCCTGTGTAATTTTGGCAATTTACTTAACTACTCTGTATGGTGAGGATTTAATAATTTAATCCATATAATGTTTTTTTAAGAACACCCAACACATTGTAAACATCTGTTGAACTATTTAATTTTTTTCTTTTAGAATAAGTTTATTTTTGTTCACAGAAAATAAAACAAGGAGAAAAATTTAGTCTGTCACTGATTATTTTCTCCACTAAGCACTTAAATGTCAATTTATGGAATGGTGTAGGCAGGAACCCTGTTTTCTAGGCTTTGGTTGCATGTTATGTAGAAGTCACAGGTGTGCCCAGACATCAGCTAGGTCTGGATTTGAGCTACAGCCATGCTATGGGTCACAATCAAGTCACCTAATCTCCCTTCCAAACAATATCTACCTGCAACATTTTTGTGAGAATGCAAAATAATAGCAAAATGTGATAATTATATTTATCAAGCACTGAGAATATGCCAGACACTTTAGATATTATGCTTTATTATTCCAACAATTCAATGTACTGTCACTGTCCCCATCTTACAGCTGAGGAAACTGAGGCACAGGGAAGCTAAGTGATGATCTTTAGGTTATAAAACTATCCAGGACTCTCAACCACTGTGCGACACAGCTTTTCATTTTTCCACAGAAAGCAAGTGGCAAAAAGAGATGCTTAACTCAAGAAAAATCTTTCTTTTTTTTTTTTTGTTGTTGTTATTGGTTATTGTTATTTTTCGTATTATTTGGATATCACCTCAACCCTGAGAGAAAGTAAATATATACCAAAGAGCAGTAAAACTGAATAAAGGGGAAATCCTGTTTTGTCTCTAGACAAGCACACCAGATAGCTTTTTTCTTTTTGACCGATTTCATGGCTAAGAAACCAGGAACTGCGTAAACGGCCAAGGTGGGTACTTTCTAAATCAGTGAGTTTATGAACTCTGGTGCTGTGGTCTGTCTTAGAGACACATTTAGGCTACTGCCAGTAGACACCAGCATTTTTACTCTATGACAGAACATATTAATGAGTTTAAAAAACTCAACTGGAAAAAAAATACCCAACTCTACAACACAGGTCTGTTACACAGTTGGGTATTTTTAGTTTCTTGTTGCCATAGTAGCTATACATGGAAGCAAGGACATAAACTAAGACATTAGTGCTATGATCTACCATAAATGTAAGATCTGGTTACACTCAGCATTAAATCAACATGTATGATTACTAGTCTTATTAGTGGTCTTGGAGTTATAACCTCTTTAAAAATAAAGCAACTTAATTTATCATATTGACCTCTAACCATATATAATTTATTATTCATGAAAAGGCTCCAGATTGACACTTGGTAATGGTGAAGTTATTTTCTTTGTATAATAAAGAAAGGCTGTGGGTGCTTAATGCCAAGTATGCAGATGAAGTCAGAGAAATTCATTCAATGATCTGAACATCATGTCAAAAGTCTTCACATATGCAACTAAATTTTTATCATTTCATCTTACTTGCACACCATTTAGGCATGTGTCTGAGACTAGGAATTGATCAAAATGAAATCCAAAACCTTTAAACCTTTAAATGACTCTTGAAATATTGCTCAAGTTGATTCTAATTTGGACTAAGGTCGATTTTGTTGAAGGCTATGTTTATAGACACATTCAAATTTGGGGACTATAAAGAGTTGAAATCACTCAAATAAGTGGTAACTAAAATATTTTAAATCTTAAAAAAAGAGAAAGAAAACAGCCCATAAGAATTTTTTAACAAAATGTTCCATTAAGATATGCATTTTACAAAATGAGGGTAATAGTATTTCTGGCCTGGAAAATAAAGCACAGTTGAATATTAATGGACCCCTCTTACATGTAAACTTGAAATTCCTGACCAGAAAAATAAAGGCTTCAGAAAGTGTAAATCTATTTTTTTTTTTATTGCAAGCATATGGATCTTTTGTTTGAAATAGCACTCTCTTTTCAAAAGCTAAGAGAATGTGACCAGTATATTATGCCTTACCAAATTCAAATATCAGAGGCAAATTCTAAAGTTTTTCTTTTGTTTACAGGATTAGACACTTAAAAAAACTAAATATACATCTCAGGCAGCTATAAACTGAAGCAACCGGAAAGCAATACCCTACTCCAGATACTCTAGTTTGCCATTGTTCGATCATGTCATTAATTTATAATATTTTAAGTATTTTCTATGCCGTTCTTAATGCACCTGGCATCTTATTTCTGGCTTCAACTGCTGACATGTACTAGGCATAAAATCTAAAGAGCCCATGATAGACAAGACGACTCCTAAACATTTTTCCTCAAAGGAGCTTTCAAAATCAGAGCCCATCAGGGTACAGAAGGGTTTCAAGGCTATTTTGGCCAATACCCATTATTTTTCACATTATTCTAGGTATATTTCATGTACTATCCAATTCCCTAAAGTGCTTGCATCCACTTGGAGTTTTTCCAGAATTCCAAAGTTTCCATTAACCAAAATAATTTAGTAGAGTGTGACCACATCACTTACCAGCTCTCCTTGGCCTCTTTCAAGAAAGCAGTGACTAATAAAGATAAAACTTCTTCATACGTCTTCTGTCCCATTGCTCCCTCCTTCCCCACTTTTTCAGGACTTAAATTCTTTTACTTTTAAATATTTGGAAAAAATATTAGAAATTTCTTTATTCTCAGGATTAACCTAACTAACCACCACTCACACTTTTGAAAATTTCATGAAAATTATTGACACATTCTCTTTAGTCCTCTGCATGGATCTTCAAAAGAATATTGAACAAAGCTTATGGTCAATGGATCTTTTTTCCCCAAAGGTTGGGCCAATGATCACTCACAGCACCTAGTATACATTATTTTTCATCAAATGTCACCATATTTGCAGGTTAAGCATATAGATTTTAGATCATCAGAAAGATTCTTGTTATATCCTGGATCTCCCACCTCTTTGGGCAAATTATTTAACTTGTTTCAGGTTCCTTGTTTGCAAAATGGGGAAAAATACCTATCTCATAAGGTTATTAGGCAAATTAAGTGACTTAATCTATACACAACATCTAGCATCTGGAACATAGCTTAAATGTTAGCTATTACCTTTATCATTTTTTTAAATGTCAGGAAAAAAATATTATTAATGTCAAAACTTAGTCTATAGCTTGGACTTAATATCATCTCAGAAAATATAGTTGTGTCACATGAGTAACATGAGAATGTGGTTTCTGAGAAGGCTGGGACAAAAATTCATTTATGCCTACTTCTGTCCCTACAGCCCACTACAAACAAGCTAAATACAGTCTTAGATAAAATGTTCACCTGAAATGACACTTTCTATTTATATATGGAATGAATTCTAAACAATTTAATGTGCCATTCAAGGCCCTCATTGCTTAAACTCTATAGAGCACATCGACGCTTGCGTCATCAGCATCTTAGTTCACCTTCTCAATTACACAGCAGCCTGGTCATTTGTCAGGCTTAACTGCACCCACAACTATAGGGAGGAGGCCTTTATTGGCCTTGGATAATCAATGTAATTCTACCATCCTTAGCACAGTTTGGTTTAAGAATGGGAGTGTCAATCAGGTCTAAGCCAATAAAAATAGAATCCCCGGGCTACAGGGCTGGTTTCAGGGAATATGCGATACCAATTGGTTAAACCAGAATGAAGTACAGTACATAATTTTGTTGGGTCATTAGTTTAAGAGGATCACTTTCTCTCTTGATAGGCAAAAGTGAGAAAGCATGGAACCTCTTGATAGCCCATTACCCTTCTGTGACAAAGAAGGGAGCTCATTTTAAGTTAATAATCTAGAAGGCAAAGCAGAGAGATAGAAAGCAACTGTAAGAAATTTTTTTTTTTAGTTGATATTGTTGAATCACTGGATCAACCCTTACCTGTAGTGTAGTTAACAAATACATTTCTTTACTTTTTAGCCAACTTGACCATTCTTTTAATTGTAGTCAAAAGTTTGTGAACTCATATATGCACCAATCAGTTTTCTAGCGTTTGCAAGCAGAGAGTCTAGAATCAGAAGTAAGAGTCAAAGTTTGCAATGAGGTAAGCCATTTCCTCAGTTGGCATATGCATAACAACAACAACAAAAAAATCCTAAACCTGGCTGTATTGATCCATTTAGTCCAAATGGTCAGTGGAAATTATTAAACGTTATGCAGTCCTCTGTAGTTTAACTAAGTCTGGTTTAAAGAACTGAAGGGTTGGCCAGGTGCGGTGGCTCACGCCTGCAATCCCAGCACTTTGGGAGGCCAAACAAGGAAGATGACTTGTGCCCAGGAGTTTAGAGCTTCAGTGAGCTGTGGTCATGCCACTGCACTCTCATTAGAACAACTGTGTTAAGTGCTAACACAAGGAAGGATAAAGTTTGAGCTTCTATTGTTCTTTCATTCATTAAACAAACATTTGTTCAGTGCCTTTTATGTGCCATGGTATGTTTTAGGTGCTTAAATACATTATTTTTTTAAAATTACACTTCAACATAAACTTGATCAACTCACGGTTCCTGAAGAATTCTTGACATGTGAAATGTAGTATACCAGAAGTTAAAATAATTAGAAAGCATTTTAAAATGTGAATATAATTCTTTGATTTTTGAAGCCTATTGTTATTTGTCTCAAATGCCAATGCCAAATGACAGTTATTCATGGAGGGGCCAACCATGGAATAAGGGAAATTTTCAAAGAAATAGTTGAAGCAGAAGATCAAAATCTGTAACTCCATTTCTATCCTTACTTGGGGAAAGTCCTAAGCTGGCTGCTGGTATCATGCTCCCTTTCCTTTTTTTTTTTTTTTTTTTTT
>RJWJ010016647.1:0-34208 GCA_004363605.1 Indri indri
CCATCATCATCATTGCCATCAGTACCACCACCACCATCATCACTGCCATCAGTACCACCACCAGCAACACCACCACCATGACCACCATCATCATCATTGCCATCAGTACCACCACCACCACCACCACCACCATCATCATTGCCATCAGTACCACCACCGTCACCACCACCACCATCACCATCATCGTCCTCCCAAATTGGAATAAAAATCCCTCAGCCAGAGAGAAGCTTCTTCCAGGGATTATGGGATAGAAGGGAAAGAACTTAGACCAGGAACCAGCTCTGCCACTAGCCTGCTAAAAGATCCTGATCTGGTTACTTCGCCTCTCTGAGCCTCAGTTTCCTTATCTGTAAGGGGGCTAGTAAAAGTCCTCTTTTGGGAATCTAATCCAGTGACAGCTAATATATGCTGAATCATTACAGCATGGTAGACACAACAAGTACATTCCTTTTTAAATCTTCACATCAATTTTATAAGAAAAGTATGCTTAGTACAACCATGTTACAGATGGGGACAAAAAGGCTCAGAGAGGTTGAGTAAGTGAATCAATATCACACAGCTAGGAAGTAGAGGAGCCAGCACTCCAAACACAGATTTGTCTAACTCCAGAGCCACACTTTGGACGTGGGGTTGGTTTCATGCATTTGAGTAACAAGAGCCTAAAGCAAGACTAATGTATAAAAGATACTAAGTCAATATTTATTAACATGTATTGGCTGACAATAGCTTAATATGGGAGATGCTGAGGAAAGAATTTATGAGAGACCTCACTTCAAATTTGTCTCCACCACTTATTAGCTGAGTGACATGAGCAAGTGTTTCAGTTCTCTGAACTTCATTTTCTTCAGAAAAATGGATGTATTGATACCAAAGTCACACAGTTATCATCAGAATTGAATGAGATGATAAAAGAGAAGGCTTTTATACCAGAGCCTTGCATATAGTAGTGCTCAATAGATTTTAGCATCTACTTTCCACAGGTATTATCTAAGTCATTGTGTCTCCATTTTACAGGTGATTAATTGCACCGTGTCAAGTATTAGTCCCTAATTGTTTTGTGTGTATTCTATGTATCCGTGTAACCCCCAACCACACCCACCACACCTCCCTTCAGTTTTCCTTAGAGTCCTCAGCAAGTGCTGGAGCCTGGAGAACATTCTTAGGCACAGTTGGTCCACAGCAGATTGCAATAGTGTCACAGGGGAATTGTCTGATCTCAGCCACCTGTTGGTTTCATGTCCTCATTCCCGACCCAGGGTCAGTCCTTAAAGAGCCTGTGTTTACAACAAGTGTTGGTAGAGATGTGGAGAGATTGAACCCTCATCCACTTCTGGTAGGAATGCAAAATGGTGCAGCTTTTTGGAAAACAATGTGGCAATTCCTCAAACTGTTAAACATAGTGTTACCCCATGACCCAGAGATTCCACTCCTAGGTGTGTGTACCCAAAAGTATTGAAAATCTATGTTCACACAGAGACTTACACAGAAATGTTCATAGCCTCATTATTCGCAATAGCCAAAAAGTGAAAACAACCCAAATACCTGTCAACTGATGACTGGATAAACCAAATGTGGTACATCCATATAATGGAATATTATGCAGCAAAAAAAGAAACAGACATACTACAACATGGATGAACCTCACAATCATTATACTAAGTGAAAGAAGTCCGTAACAAAAGACCACATATTGTAGCGTTCCATTTACATTAAAGGTCCAGAAAAGACAAGAGACAGAACTATGTTAGTGGCTGCATAGGGACGGGGGGAAATAAGGAAAGACTATACATGGGCATAAGGTTGTTTTGGGGGGGTTATACAAATATTCTAAAATTAGATAATGATAGTGGGCCCTAAATTCTGTAAATATACTAAAATTGAATTGTTTAAATATATGTACTAATTTTTTAAGCCTATGTCTGACTTACCCAGGCCTGAACCCAGAGGAAACAGGACAGGAAGAGCTCAGGAATGAGGAGGAGGAGGACAGTGGTGAGATGATGCTGGTGGAGGTGACGACAAGGATAATAATCACAACAGCACCACTTGTTGAACGTGAATGCTGGCTCTATGTCAGACACTGTCGCATCCACCATTGTTAAGTAACATGACACTCCTGGGAGGTAGATGTTGCTATTAAGGAGGCCGTCGGGGCTGCAGTCAGCACATGGGCTCTGGAGGCAGCTGCACCTGCACCCCTTCCTAGCCTTGGACCTCAGACAAGGTCCAAAGCCTCACCGGGCCTCAGTTTCTCCATCTTTAGAGGAGGTATAAAGACCATCCTGACCTTGAGATTGTGAGAACATGACCTAGAATTGCTCTGTGCTGAGCAGAGTTACAAGTAGCCCACAGAAAACAGCTGGTAGACATTAGCTCCGGTTATTAGCTCAGGTCCCTGATTTACAAAATGCAACACAGCAGCTCAGTTTGACCCAGCAAGGTCACACAGCTTATAAGGCACGGACTTGGCATTCAAACCCAGGCCTGACTCCAAACTCAGCGCTGTTGCCACTACTTGGCTATTAATCTGAACAATTAGGTCTGACATCTTTGCCTGCCCCAGCGCCACAGACAGCAGACAGCCTGCCCTGGCCCCCTCCTGAGAGCATTTGCAGTTCACAGGGAGGCAGCGTCTCTACAGATTGTTAATGCCAGAATTGCCACATCAGTGCCTAGCGCCAGCTTCCAACCAGCTCCCCTCAGTCCTCCAAGGCCAGAAATCCACTGATATGTAATCCTACCACTCGGGGAGGCCGAGGTGGGTGGATCGCTCAAGGTCAGGAGTTCGAGACCAGCCTGAGCAAGAGCGAGACCCCGTCTCTACTAAAAATAGAAAGAAGTTATCTGGAAGACTAAAAATATATATATAGAAAAAATTAGCCGGGCATGGTGGTGCATGCCTGTAGTCCCAGCTACCCGGGAGGCTGAGGCAGTAGGATTGCTTGAGCCCAGGAGTTTGAGGTTGCTGTGAGCTAGGCTGATGCCACGGCACTCTAGCCAGGGCAACAGAGCCAGACTCTGTCTGAAAAAAAAAAAAAAAGAAATCCACTGATAGAGATTCTGAACATCACAAGGGATGGCAGGGTAGGGGGGCAGGAGGCAGCCAGATCTCTAGGGTCATGTTGCCTTGAAATTGCCTGCCGCTGGGGCCACTGGCACCCCCTTCCCAGCCAGGACCTGCAATGAGACCCCATGGGAGACAGATTTGGTCCTCCCCATACTGCAACTCAGTGGGGACGGGTGGACGGGCAGAGGCACCAGAACCGCAGAGCTGGAAGAAACCATAGCATCCGCCCATCATCTTACAGGAGGAATGTGAGACCTAAAAAAGAAATGTTACTCGAGCCCTCACAGATGACTAGAAAAAAGGACATCTTGGTTCAGCATGGCAGGCACTAACTTACTGAGCAACTACTACACACCAGGCATTAAGGATACAACAGGACTAGGACAAGGTTCCCTGCCTCCTCCAAGGAACTCACAGTGTCCTGGGGGTACCAGAAAAGGCAAGAAACACATGTAACGCTGTGTAATACCTGTAGTCCTAGAGAAAGGTTGAAAGAATACTGTTTGACGATAATGACCATTTGTTGAGTGCTGAAATAACAAGCCCTTCCCATGCCAGGGGGTTCACATAGCCCCTACTCTTGCCTCCACCCCAACAATCTCCCCCATACCCTTGCCATGGCGATGGGATTTCATCTTCGCAGCAACCCTGTATTACTTTCCTAGGGCTGCTGTGCCAGATTCTTACAAATTTTATGGCTTAAAACAACACAAGTTTATTCTGGAGAGATCTGAAATCTGCATGCGGTCTCCCTGGGCTGACGTCGAGGTGTTGACAGACCTGCACTCACTCCAGAGGCCGTTTCCTCGCCTTTTCTGGCTTCTAGAGGCCGCCCACATTCCTTGGCTTGTGGCTCCCATCTGCGCCCAAAGCCAGCAGCTCAGCACCTCCTCCCCAACCTCCGCTGCCATCCTTCCGTCTTCTCTTTCTGACCACCCTGCCTCCCTCCTATAAAGTGCCTGGTGACCACACCGAGCCCACCCAGATAGTGCAGGGAAATTGCCCCCCCTCAAGATCCTGAACTTCATCACACCCGCTGTCACCATTGTCATGTAAGGTGACACAGTCACAGCTTTCGTGGATTACAACATGGACATCTCTGGCAGGCCGCGATTTGGCCTTTCACAAACCCTAACAAGGTAGGCGCTCGTGATCACTCCCATGTTAGAGATGAGGAAACTGAGGCTTAAGGAGGTAAAGTGACACGCAGAGGCACAAAGGGAGCAGGGCTTTGAATCCAGGCTTGTCTGATCCCTGAGAGTAGGGTCGGGTTTCCACTGTGCTGCAAAAGACAGTGGAGAAGGCAAGAGCAGGCCAATGAAAAATGCTTCTGGGAAGAGGGGTCCCAAGACAATCATGCAAGATAAATAGGGCATCCTGGGGTTGAGCCGCAGGACACCTGGTGATCCTGTCCGCCCCTGCTCCCCAGAGCGACAGGCATGCATGCAATGTTGGAGAAAGAAACTGGACAGCCAATGTCCCCAAAGCACACCAGGCCAGTTTCCCCCGTGGGATCATATCTTTGAGGCAAAAATAGTAGCTTCGGTGGAGGCTGTGACTGTTTGGCAAGTTATCTCCATTTCCTGACTCATTTGCATGTTTGAGATGTCTAAGAGCATCCATCTCCTGCCTGAAAGAATGGGCATCGCTGATACCCACGAATGTAAGCACATTAACCACCCTCCCCCACCCGCTTCCTTTCTTCTCCCTGACCCCGGAGTTTTTGTTGTTGTTGTTCTTGTTGTTGTTGTTTGTTTTTATTTATTTATTTTTTTAGGGAGGAAGGAAGGAAGTTGTTATTTTTTAATAGAGCTGTTTTAGGTTCATAGCAAAACTGAGCAAAAGGTACCAAGGTTTCCCATATACCTCCTGCCCCGACGTAGGCACAGCCTTCCCCATTATCAGCATCCCCCACCAGAGTGGCACATTTGTCACAAGGGATGAACCTATGTTCACAGAGCACAATCACCCAGAGCCGGGAGTTTCATTCAGAAACATGTTTCCACTGTTAAGGAGTATCTTGTTTCTATAGCAGGCAAGGGAAATAAAGCGTCTAGACACAGCCCAGACAAGCCTGGCCTTATCCAACCTTGGCCATGACTTAAAGTCTGAATAGAATCCCCCAGAGAACGTACACGCAGACACTCCTGGGGTCATCTAGGCTGGGAAGGAGTAAAGATGTTTATTATAAAAATAGTATGTAACTTTTTCTTTAAAAACTTGGGAAAAAGAAGAAAATAAAAGTTGCCTATTATTTCATAACCAGAGAGAAAGCTCTATTAACATGCCAGGTGCATTTCTTTCTAGTGTTTTTTCTATGGATAATATAACCATAATAGCATCTACTGAGCTTTTTCAGGGTTCTAAGTGTTTTGTCCACATCGTCTCAATCCTCCCAGCGACCCTACAAGGCAGGGGCTGTTATCATCCCAGTTAACGGGTGAGAATATGGAGACAGAGAGAGATGAAACCATAAAAGGATAAATGGATAAATACATATGAATGGAAATGGAAGCCAGGATGAGGGATAGAGTATAGACTTTGGAGGCAGACCACCAGGGCTTCTTTTATTTTCCTCTAACTTTATATATTCCTTATATAGGTAATATATTATATATTCCTTACATAGGGAATATTGACACAAGTTGTAAAATACATAAGTTTTAAACATTCAAAAGGTACAGAATGCCACACTGTGAAAAGTCCCCCTTTCTCTCCTGAGCCCAAGTATCCAAGGGCAACCACACTTTGCAATTTCTTTGTATCTTTCCAGAGATATTTTATGCAAGCAATTGTAGCTTTGTACAGGTGTGTATGTGTGTGTGTGTATGTGTGTGTCTGCGTGAGCATTCCTTTTTACAGTGACAGAGTAATCTACTCCTTGCTTTGTTAATTTAACAAAACATCTCATGGGTTGTTTCTAACCAGTAAATGACGGGATGTCATTTCTGTGATTATGTTACATGAGCTTGTTGTTGCCACCTTGCCTGCAGTTTTTGTCTATTTGCTCTCTCGGCTTGCACATGTCATGTTGGACAGACCAATGTTGCTAGAAACTGAGGCTGACCTCTGGCCAACACCAGCAAAAAACTGAGACCCTCTGCAAGTAGCCCTGGAGGAACCGAGCTCTGCCAACAACCTGAGTGAGCTTGGAAGCAAATCCTTCCCCAGTCAAGCTTTGTCAAATGAGACCCCAGCCCCAGCCAACAACTTGATTGCAGAAGACCCAGCCAGGCTGTGCTCATGTTCCCGACCCACAGAAATGGTGAGACAATTAATGTGTTGTTTTAAGGTGCTAAGTTTGTGGTGATTCGACACACAGCAACAGGTAACTAATACAGTCAACATGTCTGGAGAGCAGTTTGGTGCTGTGTGTCAAGGACCTTAACAAATCAATACTCTTTGATTCTGCAATTCCACTTTGGGAATTTAGCCTAAGGGAAAAAAAAGAGGCAATTGAACCCAAAAGTACATACAAAGCTATCCATCACAGAGTTCCCTAATCAGAGAAATGTAGCTAACATTTAGCGGGGTTCCACTATGTGCCAAGAGTTCTGCATTCTTTACTTCACTTAAGCCTCATGACAATCCTATTCTTATAAGGTCATTCCCATTTTACATGCCAGCAAATGAAGTCTCCAAGAGATGAAGTGAGGCCAGGAGTTCAAGAACAGGCTAAGCAAGAGTGAGATCCCCACGTCTACAAAAAAAAACAGAAAAAAAATTAGCTGGACATAGTGGTGAGCCCCTGTGGTCTCAGGTACTCAGGAGGCTGAGGTGGGAGGATCACTCGAGCCCAGGAGTTGGAGGCCACAGTAAGCTATGATCACACCACTGCACTCCAGCCCAGGTAACAGAGGGAGACCCTGTCTCTAAATAAAAAAATAAATAAATGCAATAGTTAATAGCCACAATTGATTGAGTTTTCCCATGCTTACTGCATTTACAAGAATTCCCATGGGATAGCACATTATTACTCTCATTTTACAGGTGAGGCTCAGAGAGACTTTCCAACACTGTATACAGGTGGTATATATGACACAGTCAGACCTCCACCCAGATCCCATTCACTCCTCTCGCGACTGGGAGATGCACCTGCACTGGCCTTAGGGACTTACTGGACCAATGGACTGAGGCAGAAGTGCTGTTCTGAGACTTCGAAGGCATGGTCATAAGAAGCCTTGCAACTTTCACCTGGGTCTCCTGAAACCCTTGCTCTGGGAGCAGCCAGCCGCTGTGTAAGACCTTCAGCCACCCCGAGACCACCCCATACTGCGAGAAGCCTGAACCACGTGGAGGGAGAGCCAGAGAGGCTGGGCGCGTAGATGTACCAGATGCGTGAGTGACACATTCAGCCCTGAAGTGGATCCTGCAGCCCCAGCTATTCCAGCTCACACCATGTGCATCAGAGATGAACAGCCCAGCCGACCCCTTCCTAAATTCCCACCCCATAAACCTAGGAGCAAAATAAAATGGTTGCTTTGAGACACTAAGTGCTAGAGTAGTTTTTCACTCAACCTTAGATAATGGAAACAATTGTTTGAATCCCCTTGGTCATTTCGGTGCACCTACCCACAGTGTCTATGAGCTCGACTTCCAACAGCTGCACTTGAGACCTTCTTCAGGTGGCTGGGGGTACCTGTTCACTTTGTCTACACCAGCAGAAAGCTGGTAGTGTCTGGGAGTTCACATCCTCCCATGGTGACACTTAGCCAATCACTGACTAGGGAGGGATTGTGCAAGCCTGATTTCCTTGCCTTAGTGGATTGAATGGTGCCCTCCAAAAAGATAGGTCTACCCAGAAACAGTGGATGTGACCTTATTTGGGGAAAAGGGTCTTTGCAGATGTGATTAAGTTAAGTATCTCGAAATGAGATCATCCTGGATTATCCGGGTGGACCCTAGAGCCAATGACAAGTGTCCTTATAAGAAGAGAAGACACAGACACAGAGGAGAAGGCCATGTGATGATGTAGATACAGATTGGGAGGAGGCATCTGCAAGCCATGGAACTCCCAGAAGTGCCTGCAACCACCAGAGCTGGAAGAAAGGTACGGAGCAGATTCTCCTCTAGAGTTTGCAGAAGGAATTGACCCTGCCGACACCTTGACTTCAGACTTCTGGCCTCCAGAACTGTCAGGGAATACATTTCTGTTGGTTTAAGCCACCCCGTTTTAGTAATTTCTTACAACAGGCCTAGGAAACTACCACTCTTGCCTCAAGGCGGGAAAAATGCTAAAATGTAATTGATGCTACAGAGCTCCCCACAGGGTCAGGTGAAGGCTGTGGTCTCACCTGAGCGTGCCCTCTGGCTGGGCTTCTTCCCTAACCTGCTAATCTACTGCCTCAATAAAATCATTTGCACCTCAACTCCCATGTCTGGGTCTGCTCTTGGGAGAACCTGACAAGACAAGTAATTAGGGCAGGATCAAGGTTTGCACCAAGGCTGTCTGACTCCAGAAAGTTATTAATAAGAAACTCGTGTCACTTTTCACAGACCCACCTGAGCCAGCCCCAGGAGCTGAGTGACCACAGGCAAGTGACTTCACATCTCTGAGCCTCGGTTTCTTGATCTGTAAAATGGGGCCAGTCATCTTGCTTCCTCCTCCTTAAGGTAGCTGGGAGAGTTGAAGATGATGTATGCAAGGATGCAGCAGGTGCCCAAGCCTGGGACACAATGTTCTGCACTTCAGAGTGGGTCTGTGGTGGATGTGAGCTCTCAAGTGACTCAATCTCACCTCGGGCAGTGCTCTGGAAAACAACTCCGGAGGATGAGGACCCTCTGAGAGCCCTTGGCTGCCCTGTACTGATTAGATTTGGCTTGCAAAATGTTCCCAAGATGAAAGGAGCTGCTCATGAGCCACGTAATCAAAGCACATTTGTTAGATCTGAAGGCTCATGGTGTACCATCGGCTGAAAAAGAGAAAAATGTGAGTTGAAGGGAGGTAAAAAAAAAAAGATCGTAAAGTCTGGGAACAGAATGAACAGAATGAAAAGAGCAGTGTGCGTTCTGACACTCCGGCAACAGCCCCCCTCCCCTCATTTTCAGGTGGTGGTGCTGACAGGGGAGGAATTCCAGGTGCAAAGGCATTGACTAAGTTGGTCCCATTTCACCCAGAGGAAGCTGATGCTTAGAGAGGTCATGCAAGGTCTCACAAGTGGGGTCAAATCCAGGTCTGCTCAAGTGCTGAGCCCTGACCCTCATCCCTGGTCTCCTTCAGGCTGCTGAGGTCTCTCCTGACCCTGACTCGGTCCTTTCCTCCATCCTCCCCCTATTCCCCATCCACCAAGTCCACATTTCAAACCACAGCATGTTCTCAGAGGTCCTTATTCAATGCAGCTGTGACACCCACAGGATTCTCAGAAGCAAACAGGAAAGCACCTCTGTGAGAGGAACTGCGATCATCCATCACATGATGATCTTGGACCCATAGTCACCCGTCACGTCACCATGCTACTGAATGTCAACTGCACACCTGCACGGGAGATCTCAAGATGCCATTGAGAAATAAATGCCACTCAGCATGAAAAGTTCTCTGGAGCTAGTTTTGATATTCTTCGTAAAGAAAAAGAAACCTGGTGAAAAACCGGTCATTTCCACCCTGATGGAGCTGGACAGAGTTTAGAATGTTACCTGCTCTATGTCTACTGCACAGCTCAAAGGGAGGTTACTTGGACAAATTAACTGTCGTTTTTGCTCCACGTGGGGTCAACATAGCCTAATACAGTGGAAAGAGCAGGCTGAAATAACTAAGACAGAATCAACCTAATGTCCATCACGGTAGTTTAAATAAATAAAGCAAATACAGCAACTCCACAGCCACTTCTGTTATCAGTCTGCAGCAAGGAAAAAAAAAAAAAACATTTTTACCCTTTTAATACACCAAGCTGCTTTTCCTCAGCTGCTGGTACTATCTCTGTCTTTTCTTCAGTGCCATACCGTGTCTCTTCTTTTCTAATTTTCTCTCTTTCTCTTTTTCTTTTGTCTTTCTTGGGAAAGTAAATAAACTTTTTACATCTTTATATCCTAATCTTTGTGTGAGAAGTCTTTCTCATCCCATGTACAAATTCATACCCTGACACTTTGGGTAATAGATAGTGATGTGCCGATGTCAGTGTGTGACCATGCACCACTATGGTGGGGGACTTGCTAGAAGGGGGCTAGCGGGGAGGAGCCAAAGGATATATGGGAAATCTCTGTATTTTCCACCCAATTTTGCCGGGAACCTAAACCTTCTGTAAAAATAAAGTTTATTAATTTTTTAAAAATGTTTTAAGAAATAAATGAAAGAGAAGGGAAAAAAGAAAAGGACCTTGGGCATAGAACTTAAGCTCTCTGCTCCTCACGTATAAAACAGGAACAACAATGCTTCACTCGTAGGGTTGTCATGAGGGTGAAAAGCAACAAAATACACAAGATGCCCAGTGGATCTTCCATTTGTCTGGGCACTACTGACCAGGACACAGGCTCGTGTTCCAGAGTCACTGCCCCCTTACCAGTTAGAAAAGATCAACCTTTGCCCATCACATGTAGTTTAAATAAAATAGAAACAAGGCCGGGCACAGTGACTCACACCTCTAATCCCAGCACTTTGGGAGGCTGAAGTTGGAGGATTCCTTGAGGCCAGGAGTTCGAGACCAGCCTAGGCAACACAGCAAGATCCCATCTCTACAAAAAAAAAAATTAAAAATTAGCTGGGCATGGTGGCATGAGGCCATAGTCCCAGGTACTCAGGAGGCTGAGGCAGGAGGATCGCTTGAGCCTAGGAGTTTAAGGTTGTAGTGAACTATGATGATGCCAGTGCCCTCTAGCATGGACAACAGAGTAAGACCCTGTCTCGAAAAAAAAAAATTAATCAGACTTTGATTACAAAATGCAGTCTGTGCATACAATGGAATGTTATTCAGCCATAAAAAGGAATAAAGCACCGATTCCTGCTACGACATGGATGAACCTTGAAAACATGAGGCTAAGTGAAAGAAGCCAGATACAAAAGGCTACATGTTGTATGAATTTATTTATAAGAAATATCCAAAAGGGGAAAATCCACAGAGACAAAAAGCAGACAGTGGTTGCCAGGAGTGACTTTTGGGGAGCTGATGAAAATGTCCCGGAATTAGCTAACGGTGATGGTTGCACAAGCTTGTGAATATACTAAAAACCACTGATTTGTACACTTTAAAATGGTGAATTTTATGATATGTGACTTATATCTCAATTTGATACTTTGGGATTTTGTGAAAATCCTGTTCTCCTCTTGAAAAAGTCTTTCTCCCAAAGGTGTTAATATTCATTGATGACTCTCACCTGGATCACTCATTCTTATGGTGACTTTAAAGAGTCTTCCTATTTCTAGTCACCTTTCCTCTATGCATATTTGCTGGAGCTTTTCATACACTCCCTCCCTCTTAAAAAATTATTTTAATATCATTATGGCCTCACGTATTTTTTAGTGAACTAAAACTCACATAGCATAAACGTCACCATTTTAAAATGTGCATTTCAGTGGCATTTAGTATCTTCACAACGCTGTGCAACCATCGCCTCTATTTCCAAGCCATTTTTGTCAACCCAAAAGAAAACTCCATACCCACTAAGCAGTCACTGCCCACTCTACCCTCCTCAGTCCCTGGTAACCACTACTCTGCTTATTGTCTCTATGGATTTGTCTTTTCTGGACATTTCATATAAACGGAATCATACAATATGTGACATTTTGTGTCTGACATTTCACTTAGCGTAATGTTTTCAGGGTCTTTCCTTGGATGAATAACATAACGTTAAATGGATGTACCACATTTTGTTTATCCATTACTCAGTTAACAGATATCTGGGTTTTTTCATTTTTCGGCTATTATAGTGTTATTACGAACATTCACGTGCAGGCATTTGTTTGAGCACCTGTTGACAGGAATTGTTTTTATTCAACGTGTCATACTTTAGTCTTGTCACTCTTCATTTCCATGTTCAAATTATCTCACATTTGGCCAGTGAAAACTCCTTTGCACTTTCATTTTAAAATAAATTTTTAACTATATAAGTAATATCTGACACAGCTTTTTAAAAATTAACACAAATTCCTCCTGGACCTAGCCTCACATAAGGCCCCCTCACAAGAAGAAACCACTGTTTCAGTTTGAGCTTATCTTTGCAGACTTTTTTTTGTGCATTTTATAGAATATGCATCTAGCCTGAGAAAACATATTTTATGAGTTTTTTTTTCTTTTACATAACTGATCTTATACAGTATGGATGGCACTGTAACTTGCTTTTTTTTCATCTAACAATATGACTTGGTGAAGTGAGTGAAATTGGTGGGTTCTTAAAAATACAATAGATCTGGTTAGATTACCTCAGGAAGGGGAGGGGAGTCATTGCCTGCAACTTTCCATGGGTTTATATATCATTCATTCTCACAACAGCACTTCAAGAAATGTACTGTCAGTATTCGAGAAATTAGAAAACTAAGTTTCAAAGAAGTGATTGCCTGAGTGCCTAGCATGTGAAAAGCTCTCCAAAATTAGGTATTGAAGGAATGAATATGATTAATCAGTGGCCAAGCTGGGGATTTGAACCCCGCTCTGTGCACCTGAAGGTCAATCTCGTGCATCTGTGCACAAAACCAGAGGCAAATGCTGTGCATTGAAAGCAGCTGCTGTTATGAGCTGATGGGAGGCAGAGGGCAGAATTATAATCACCCACTCTCAGTAGTCCTGGGGGACAAGGTTTCTCTCCAGGAGGACGAAATCTTCTAGGGCTGACTGGGAAAACACATCAAGTGTTTGATAAACGCACGACCTTTGCAGAAAGGGCTGTGTTGAATAACCAAGCTAATAATAATTGCCTGATAGCAATTTCCTGCAAGCTGGTTTCTTACCACACATCTGGCAGTTCATCGCCTTCCCCTGGCTGCATACGTGATTTGTCATTAGTCCAGGCGGTGAGAGTAATGGACACTCCAGCACGTGTCAGCTCCAGCCTTAACCCTTGCCTCGCCAAGCCTGGAGGAGACCCACAAAGGAAAAGACCTGCCTAGAACACTAGAGAGGGCTTGCGCTCTAAGGCTCCACCCAACAGACTCCCTGGGATGTATTGGAGACCTGAGACTGCATCTCACTAGCTGGGTGGCGTTGAGCAAGGCGCTTCACCTCTCTGAGCCTTGGGGTGAGTGTGAGGATGAAGGAAGAACATAACGTGAAGGGGCCAGCAGGGTGCACTGTGCATAACTGGAATTCAGGAACAGAGGGCTCTCCCCACCTCCCTACTGCCTCGTCTTGGCCCCGCAAAGAAAGGCTGGCTGTCTCTCTCCTTATCTAATGATAGGGAGAAAACAGCCCCAAAATTGTGGCATAAACAATAACCCATTTCTTATGTTCGTGACTTCCGTGGGTCGGTCTCAAAGGCCATTTGGGATGTTATAAAAGAACGCCATATATTGGGTGACTTATAAACAACAGACATTTATTTCTCACACTTCTAGAAGCTGGGAAGTCCAAGATCAAGGTGCCAGCAGATTCCATGTCAGGTGAGGGCCTGCTTCCTACTTCATAAACGGCTGTCTTTTTGCTGTGTCCTCACATGGCAGAAGGGGTGAGGCAGCTCTCAGAGGTCTTTTTTTTTTTTTCTTGTATATCAATCATCTGGTAATCTGGGGTCTTTTTTATAAGGACACCAATCCCATTCACAAGGGTTCCAGCCTCATGACATGATCACCTCTTGCTATAGTTTGGATATTTGAGCCTCTAAACCTCATGTTGACATTTGATCCCCAATATTGGAGGTGGAGCCTAATGGGAAGTGTTTGGGTCATGGGGGAAGACCCCTCATGAATGGCTTGGTGCCCTCCTCACCTTAGTGAAAGAGTTCTTGCTCTAATTAGTTCCCTTGAGAGTTCCCCCAAGAGCCGGTTGTTAAAAAGAGCCTGGCACCTCCTCCTCCCTCTCTTCCTTCCTCTTTTGCCATGTGATCTTCCACCATGAGTGGAAGCTTCCTGACATCCTCGCCGGAAGCAGATGTTGGTGCTGTGCTTCTCATACAGCCTGCAGAACCATGATCTAAATAAACCTCTTTTCTTTCCAAATTACCCCACCTCAGGTATTCTGTTATAGCAACACCAACAGACCAAGACACCTCCCAAAGCCCCAACCTCCAAATACCATCACAGTGGGGATTAGGTTTCAACCTATGAATTTGGGGGACACACACATTCAGTCGATAGCAGTCCAGACAGAGCACGGCAGGGCTGGCTTGTCTCTGCTCCACAATGTCTGGAGCCTCAGCTCGGAGGACTCGAACAGATGGGGCAACTGACACAGCTGTGGGCTGAAGAGCTGTGTCTGGAACATCTAATCCAAGCTGGTTTCTACTGTGAGTCAAACTGTGTCCCCCATATTCAAGTACTAACCCTGTACCTGTGAATGTGACCTTATTTGGAAACACGGTATTTGCAGGTGTAATTAGTTAAGGATCTTGAGATGAAATCATCCTAGATTTTAGGGTGGTCCCTAAATCCAGTGACTGTTGGTCATAAGAAGAGGAGACATACAGAAAGAAGGCCATATGAAGACAGAGGCAAATGGAGTTAGGCTGTCCCAAGCCAAGGAACGCCTGGAGCTGCCAGACAGAAGCTGGAAGAAGCAAGGAAAGACTGTCTCCTAGAGATTTCAGAAGGAGTACGGCTTTGCTGACACCTCGATTTTGGACTTCCAGTCTCCAAAACTGTCAGAGAACACATTTCTCTTTTTTTAAGCCACCAAATTTATGGTAATCTGCTCTAGGACACTAATATACCTCTCAATGCACCCACCCTTGAAAGGGAGTGGTGACTTCGTGACTATGTGAAGGAGACCACAGCGTGCCAGTGGGCTGTGCCAGGGGCTTTACTGATAGATGTCATGTGTGAAGATCTCATGGGCTTCTTGGACCCTTCAGCAATCCTCATTGTTTCAGCACTGGCGACTGTGCTGTGGCTGTCTCTGAGGGAGGGACATTTGCAAATGACTCTTCAGTAAAAGCCCCAAGAAACCATAATCCGTGTAAAGCAGGAGTAGCCAACAGACCTTTCCGGGATGATAGAACTGTTCTATATCTGGATCTGTCCAACACAGCAGCCACCAGCCACATGTGGCTATTGAGCCTGTTAAATGTGACTTATTCAATGACAGAGGAATTGAATATTTCATTTCATTTTAACTCATTTAAATTTTTTAAAATTACTTTTTAGAGACAGGGTCTTGCTCTGACACCCAACCTGGAGTGCAGTGGTGCGATCATAGCTCACTGCAGCCTCGGACTCCTTGGCTCAAGGGATCCTCTCACCTCAGCCACACGAGTAGCTAGGACTACAGGTGCACGCCACCAAGTGCAGCTAATTTAAATTTTTTGTAGAGATGGGGGGGGGGCGGTCTCACTACATTGCCCAGGCTGGTCTTGAACTCCTGGCCTCAAACAATCCGCCCATCTCGGCCTCCCATTACAGCTGGGATTACAGGTGGGAGCCATTGCGCCTAGCCTAACTCATTTATATTTAAACTTAAATACTACCTGTGGCTAGTGGCTACCATATTGGACAGCATGGCTCTAGAGGGTTTTAATTTCCTCCTCCTCCTCCTCATGAATGCCTTCTGCAAGACAGAGAGAAGGACACCCGCAGAATGGAAGGGGAGCTGAGGTGACCAAGCAGGGCAGGTGGGTGTCCAGAGTTGAAGCTTCTCAGGCCAATGGAACAACCAGTAAGAAGGACTTGAAGGAGATCACGGCTGGGGTGGGAGGGACAGTGAGGAGGTCAGTGTGGCTGGAATGGGGAGAGGAGAAGAGATTGGGAGAGGATGATTGTGTGAATATTGGCTTCTCTTTCTATCCAAGAAGGAATCTCAAAGGGTTTGATCAGAGGAGGGATGTGACTGGACTTTGTTTTTAAAGGATCCTTCTGCTTGCTTTAAATTTAAAGACAAAACTCCCAGAGGTGTGAACGCCACCTTCCTCGTGCCCTCCCCACAAGCACAACATCCCCTGGGGTAACTGAGAGAGCCCTCAGTGAACTACAGAGGTCTAGGACTAGAATCCAGTCCGGAGATGCCCATCTGGCTTTCAGTGTACTGTCCTTGGGGGGGTGGGGGGGTTCAGGAAACACAATCTGTTTCCTTAAAAATGACGTATTTTCTTATTTGTGTTACTTGGTCATCCTATCAACTTCCCATTTTTGTCAACACTGTGAAATTGATGCTGACACTTCTGTTTTGAAAAGAGAAATCTCTGTTTGAAAGTAATTGAGACAAAGGGTGCCAGCTGAGGCTGTGCCTGTGTGTGTGTGCGTACACATCTGTGACCCCATATGCCTGGGTTTATATTTGTGTGTTCGTTGACCTATGGTCTGTGGGTGGGTACTGCTGTGCCTGTCTACACGTGTCTGTGAACACATCAGTGTGGTGTATATCCCTGACAGCTCCTCATCTCACACACAATAAAGTACAGAGCTCTTACAGTGGTCCAAAAGTTTTGGCCTTGGCTACCTTTGCATTCTCAATTCCTACTACCCATCCCCTGGCTTGCTCTGGGCTAGCCAGCCTGACTTCCATGCTGTCGCTGGAATACATTTAACACAGTCCTGCGCCAGGGCCTTTGCACTGGCTGTTCCTTCCACCTGGAATTCCCTCCCCTAAATGCCTGCATGGCCCACTCCTCACTTCATTCAGCCTCTGCTCATCTTTTGCTATGGCATCCTGGCCTCCCTAGGCTACTCGATCTCTCTCCATTCCCAAGCGCTCTTCTCTATAACCCACATGACCACCTGGCATGCTGTATTTGTATTTATATATTGTTTTTTATCTGTGTCTTCCCCCAACAGAATGTGAGTTCCATGAGGGCGGGAACCTTGACTGTCTCGCTCCTTGTTGTGTCTTCCTCCCTCCCCTCCCATCCTACATCTAGAATACTGGCTGATACATAGTAGGCACTTGACAAATATTTGTCAAATGAAAGCTTGGGGTGTTTGCAGGTCCGCATGCACATACTTGTGTGCATCTCTCCTGGCCCCTGCATGCACACATCTGTGTGGAGAGATAGGTGTCTATCCATCTGTGAGTGTCAGTGTGTCTGCCTGAGTCTGTGTGCATGTTAATGTGCCCCTAGTGTGTCTGGGTGTGTTTGTGTGTGTGTGTCTACTCAGGTACAGAACAGACAGCAGGAAAACCAGTAAAGGAAGAAAGCAGCTCTGGGCACTTCAAAAACTTGCTACCTATTTGCCAGGAAGATGCTTCAATGATGTCCTTTCACTTCTTCTGTGCAAGTGCTTTCTGGTTTGTGGAGACAGTGACAAAAGTTCTCCCAGGCCTGAGGCCTCTGCTGGGCTCCCCCCAGCCTGTGCTGTAATTGCCGCTGTCCGTGCTTCCTGACCCCACTCTGCCAAAGCCCTGTGGGGTCCATAGAGAAAACACACAGCAAAGGTGTGACAAAGGTCTGCTGGAAGATGAATGGAGGCTCTTGAGTTTCATGCTAGGGCCTCCAGGGCCCTTAAAGTGCCTACCACTTTTAGGTTTAGGATGCTTTCAAGTTTAAAGTTTAACATTCGCACTGGATTTCATATCCTGTTAGACTCCAATTAAGATAGATTATGGATTCAACCTTGTGGACTAAAGAAAAACCAAGCTTTTAAAGAATTAAAGTTAGTTTTCTTCAGAGTCTTACTGAGGACTGCAACCCAGGAGGAGCCTTTCGGAGAGTTCTGTTAAGGCTGCTCCAAAGCAGTGTTTCAGCCCAATACACAGGTGGTGGCGGCTCTGTGTGTGTTCAGAAGTTATACTGAGGCCGGACTTGGTGGCTCACACCTATAATCCTAGCACTCTGCAAGGCTGAGGCGGGAGGATGGCTTGAGGTCAGAAGTTCGAGACCAGCCTGAGCAAGAGTGAGACCCATCTCTACTAAAAACAGAAAAAATCAGTCGGGCATAGTGGCACATGCCTGTAGTCCCAGCTACTCGGGAGGCTGAGACAGTAGGATTGCTTGAGCCCAGGAGTTTGAGGTTGCTGTGAGCGAGGCTGACGCCATGGCACTCTAGCAGGTGACAGAGTGAAGCTCTGTCTCAAAAAAAAGTTACATTAGAGCAAAACCTCATCAAGGTTTGGGTGCAAGGGTACACCTGGTTATAGATTAGAGACGTCATCATTAATCCGGTCAGACGTTATCGTTTACGCAGGAACAGGCAAGGGCCAGCATCATCCCTTCTAAAAACGCAGTGATCCGGGCAACAGCGTGGGAAGCTGCGTTCTATCTTGCTTGTCGTCTTCAGGGCATCCTTCAGAGGCAAGGCCTTTGCGAGATTCTGCCGGCAAGCAGGATGAGCAAATATAGCTTCCCGCATTTGCTACTTTGCCCCACACCTGGCGCTGGAAGCTTGCGAGTGGACGAATGAATAAATAACGACAACGACGTGATAAATGCAGCAGCCAGCTCGCTGGGGAACCGCACAGGCTCAGGGTCCCCGCATCCCGTTCCCATCTCAGGCCTCACCACCTAGTATGTGGGTGACTTTGGGTGAGTTATTTAACTCCTTTGAGGAGTGAGTTTTCGGCCACCCACGTGTAGAGGCGTCCCCACCTAGACCCGGTCGCCTCAGCGAATCACTACAAGTGACAGCTCTGCGGTCTCCTCAGGCAGCCGCGCGCGCGCCTAGAACCAGGACAGAAACTGGCCGCCGGCGGCGCTCGCACGCATGCGCGGTTCCGGCAGGTGGGCGGGACCACGGGGAGGGGCGCCTGGACGGACGCGTGCAGGGGCGGGGCCGCGCTTGCGCGGACCGCCTGTTATGGCGGCCTCCTGAGTCCCGCAGTGATGGGGTCGGGTGGGACTCCTCGCTGGGCCCCGCAGCGGGTAAGTTCCTGGGAGAGGCGGCCGAACGGGGTAGGGTGCAGGGCGCCTCCTGGCACTGTGCCTGGCTTTGAAATCCGGGCCCCCACGGACCTGAAGGCCAAGTCCCTAAGGCCTATCCCAACTCTTCGCCTCAGTTTCCCCTTTTAAGCACGGGTGTTGGAGGAAGACATCCACATGGTCACCTGAGTTTCCATCCGGGGTCCAGGCAGCTTCCCTCGGTTCCAGATCAGGAAGGGAAGGCGATGCCCTAACTGTGTCTGCTTTTTGAGAGGACAATGGTTAACAAGAGTGGGGTCGCGAAGGCGGCCAGACGGAACGAGGAGCCCCGCGGGTAGGAGGTCTCGCGGAGCCGCTGACTCCAGCTCTGCAAGCTGCAGCCAGGCCAGGTCGTTCCACACCCCCACCGCGGGCCTTGGTTCCTACAGCTTCCCGCTCTTCACACCTTGCACTCCGTTATCCAGCGCCTGGCTGTGAACCGCCAGGGAATCGTGCCCAATTCCTGATTATGAAGCGAATGGCACCTAGCGGAAAGAAAGACCGGGAGGGGGGAAGTTATTTCTACCTCCTGGTCCTAGCAAACTGTATTTTGGGACAGCTTGGCTAGGGACCTATAGAACAGGAAGGTGGACAGTGTCTGAGTGTGGCCACCACAGCCCTATGAGAGGAGCCAAAAACACCTGCCATCTGCTTCAGGGATGAGCCGACTGGCAGCCCGACTGGGGGCGGGGTGGGTTCTGTGAGATAAAATAGTGAAGGTAAGAAAGCACGATTGCTCATTCTGCTTGGCAGCAAAATTTCACAAAGGGCAGGCCTGTGGAAGAATGCCCTGAAGAAGACAGGCAGGACAGAGCACAGGTTCCTGCCTCTCTTGCTTGAATCACTAATTTTTTTTAAAGAGAGAAACTCACTGATCCTAGTCCTTGCCTCTCCCTGTACATAAGATAACGTCTGACCAGATTAATGAGGATGCCTTTGTAATCTATAACAAGATGTATTTTTGCACCCACACTTTGATTAGATTGTGGTCTATAGTTACTCCTGAGCACGTGTAGAACCTCCACCACCCGATAAATA
Source organism: Indri indri (assembly GCA_004363605.1). Taxonomy (NCBI): domain Eukaryota; kingdom Metazoa; phylum Chordata; class Mammalia; order Primates; family Indriidae; genus Indri; species Indri indri. The sequence continues at coordinate 20,009 of RJWJ010016647.1, forward strand.
AGTTGTGGGCTGAAACACTGCTTTGGAGCACTCTTTACTCTCTGAAAGACTCCTGGGTTGCAATCCTCAATAAGACTCTGAATAAAACTAACTTTAATTCTTTAAAAACTTAGTTTTTCTTTAGTCGGCAGTTACATCCGCAACCTGGGTCTCCTTTCTCAGCTCTGCCCAGTGAGGAGAGGAGCCCAAAGCCCATCTAGCCTCAGCACTCCCATATAGACTCTCAGTCGGCTTTTCCTAACTAGAGAAACTAGTTCCCTCTGCCTTTTTCTGTCTTCCCAGCATTTCCTTTAATAATAATTGTTATATTGCTATAGTGATAATGCTTACTGTCTTTGTTTATTGAACACTTACTATGTCCTGAGCCCTGAAATTTATCATTGTCTCGTTTACTCCTCACGCAGGCCCTGAGATAGGTACAAGAGGGCCTCTTTATTCCCAGGGAGCTGTTTCTGGGGAAAGCCCCTTAGAGGGAACCTTCTTCACCTAGGACTTACAATGCAGAGTGCATTTCCTGAGAAGGCTAGGTAGTTTGAATTTTAAATTGAAAATTCAAATACGAATTAAGAATTGGAAAGGGTTTTTGTCTATATTTAAGGAAACCTGGTATGTAAGATTATGCTCACTTTTGGAAAGAACAAAGAACATTTATTTTTCTGGAATGTACTTTCTCCAGCAAAATTGCACTATAGCAAAAAATGGCATCCTTTGGTACACTTTTGACTTTCATGGCAACATCAGAGAGGATCTTTTTATTTTTTTATTCCCCCAAAAGCTTTATGCGGGAGTCCTCAGTTTTCCCCCAGGACATCTCTCAGTCCTGGTAGAGCCAAATCTGCCTTTGAAACGATTCGTGTAGTAGGTCTAAGCTGTATTTCCTCTTCCTGGATCCAAGCTGATATTGCCAGTCCTTGTTGGTTGGGAGCTTTTGCCTGAGGATGGAGCATTTCTCCATCACTTTCACTGACACTGGGAGGTCCTGCATTGATTTGCCAGATTCAGCTTTTCCTCACAACCCACTTGCTCTTTGCTGGCTTATGGTGTCAAGTAGGAAAGCCAACACAGAGACTTACAAGGAATTGTCTTTTTCCTAAAAAATTTTGTGTAGGGACAACTTTTGCTGCCTTGCTGCAAGTACTTAAACATAGGAACTCCACTTGTATACTCAGATCATGAGAACGCCTGGGTCCTGTTTTCCAGTTGAAGAAATGGAGGCCCTGAAGGGTTTTGTGACATGTCTAGGGCACTCAGCTATTGTGCATACCTACCCAGGTAGGAGCAGTTCCTGTAGGCAGTCAGGGGTTATGGGCAGGTTTGGGTCAAACACCTGAAACCAACCCCAGGACAAGGAATTTGCTCGTATTTTAGTAACACTGCTGTGGGCCAAGGACTCTGCTGAGCACTTTACCCCCCAGTGACACTGCAAGGTGAGACTGGCTGAAGAAGCAGGTCCAGAGAGATGTGATTTTCCTGAGGTCACGTAGCTAGGAGGTGGGAGACCAGAGTTCCCATCTGGTCCGCCCAGCTTCAAAACCCATCAGACTGCTGCTGTTTGATTCTTTTTAATGAGGTAGAACGTTTGGTAGGAGGGAGATCCTTCCTGTTTTTAACCACTGTGCCTCAGGCATGGTTTTCCAAACTAGTTTTTGCTGTTTCACCATAATTTTTCCATATCTATATATCACCTATATAGTGATTCCCTTCACTGCTTTTCGTTTAAGTCCATTCACTTTTTTTAAAAATTTAATAGGAAAGCTTTAAAACAAATGATATGTGGGTAGGTGGTATCAGCTTCTAGAACAAGAAAAAGAGAAACTAGATAGATAGGGCAAGCACATAAGGCAAAATGTTGACAATCTTTGAATCTAAGCAGTGAGTATGTGCGTGTTTATTATACTCCCCTAACTTTATCTGTTTGAAATTTTTCATAATAAAAAAGTTGGAAAAAATAAAGGAAAGGAAACTTTATCACTATAAATGGAAATTCAGATCCCTCGCCATAAATAAAAGATTACTATGAAAATGAATATATTATAAACAAAATAACACAATTAAATTCTAGCCAGATTCTTTTCCCTGGTCAAGTCTCTAAGACTTTCTACTTAGGAAAAATTTAAAAGGAATTGACAAGGGAAGCAGTGTCTCCCTGGGAGATGCAGAGCTCTCGGTCACCTCGTCGGGCACATCTACACTGTTCCCCCGTGGGACCTGCCATGCTGAAGACCTGTTCTCACCTCTCAGGTGCTCCTGTCCCAGGATTAACGTGGAGCCTAGGCCATGGTGCAGTTGGCTCCCGCCCCAGCCATGGATGAGGTCACCTTTAGAAGCAACACTGTGCTGTCGGACGTCCACCTCTATACCCCGAACCACAGACACCTCATGGTGCGGCTGAACAGCGTGGGGCGACCCGGTAAGGTCCTGGGCCCAGGTGCCCAGCGGATCCCATTTTGTTTTCTGCTTTCTCATGCTCATCTCTGGGGAAAATACTGGGGAGATTGGCTTGTTTCATTGTTACCCTCACACCACTTCTTAAGTGCCCTTCTTTCATTGAGCAAACTCCTGTGCCTTGCTGAGCACCTACTGTCCAGGGACAGGACTTGATTCTGGGAACACAGAATTGGGTGAGCCAAGCTCTGTCCTCAGCAAGCCCAGGGGCCAGCGCATGGGGAGACAGTGCTGGGACTCCAGCTGTCCACTGTGCTGCATCCCCGCTGCCCCTTCCCCTGTCCGGCCACCTCCGGGGTCACCTCCAGTTGCCTGGCTGCCTGTGTCTCCTCCCCCTGGGACTCCCTGCTCCACGATCTCCCCAGCCATCTCCCCAGCAGCCAAGGAGATCTTTCGGAAATGCATGTCAAATCACAGCACTCCTTGATGGGGACTTCCAGTGACTTCCCATTGCTCTCAGAATAGCATCCAGATTTCTCACCTCAGCCTGCAGGGGCCAGCCTGACGCAGCCTCTGCCTGGGTGTCTTCCCTTGCATCACCTCCCTCACTGCTCTGTGGCCACCGTCACCTCCTTCCTGTCCCTCAGTTACCTCACCTGCTTTCTTCCCTCCCAGCCCTGGTTCCTCAAGTGTTGTCATGGACAAGCCCTGCCTGACCACCCTCCTAATTCCGATTACCCTGTGTTAGCTCATTGTCCTGGTGTGATTAGTAATACTTCCAGTTTCCCTTCCATCCTAATTGGGATGATACATTTTACCAGGGGTCTATAAGCTGTAGCCTGTGGGGCAAATCTGACATGCAGCTTGTTTTCGTAAATAAAATTTTATTGAGATGTGGCCTATGCCTGTTCGTTTACATGTTCTTATGGCTGCTTCAGTGCTACAGTGGCAGAGTTGAGGAGTTGCAACAGAGATCACATGGCCCACAAAACTTAAAATATTTACTGACTAACCTGTTATAGAAGCAGTTTGCTAACCCCTGCATTATATAGTTGCCATATCTGTGGCACACAGAATACAGTTTTACTGTATTCATGGCAATTAGTACACGGTCCATAATTATCTTACTTGTGTAATGTTTGTTCCTCCACTGCCCCCCTAAAATATAAGCCCTTAGGATGTCGAATTCTGCTTTGTGTCCCCAGCACCTAGCATGGTACTCAGCACAGAGTCCACGTTCAGTGGTGTTTGTTGGATGGATGGATGGATGGGTGGATGGATGAGTGAAGTGCTCCAAAAGCTGGCATAAGCCCAGGATGCTCTGGCGCCTAAAGAGAGGCATTGAACCCAACCTTGAAGAAGATGCCTGAGCTCAGTCCTAAATGCTGAGAGGGATCTACCCAGACAGAGGCAAAGGAAAGGCACCGCAGGCAGAGGGAACAGCCTATGCGAAGGCCTGGAGGCAAGAGCTCTAGTCAGGGTCTTCCCGTTGTGGCCCTGCCCATGGTGTCACAGTTGCATTTTCCTTGGAGAAGGTGGAGAACAGTGAGCCCCACCTCGTGGAATGTAAGGGTGAAGGGAAGAGAAAGGGTTGGGAACAGGTATTGAGTACCTACTCTGAGCTAGGTGCTTTATATATTTATTATCCCATCATAGCCTGAGATAATCCAGGAGTGGATGCTATTGTCCTCGTAATGCAAAGCAGGAAACTGAGGCTCAGAGCAGATAGGTGACTTGTCCAGGGTCAGACACCTAGTAGATGGCTCAAGCCTAGAGCTACCCACTATGAAGTCCTTGTGCCTCCTGCCCCCGACCACCTCTCCTGGCACAGTGACTTTCTGGTCACCAGATGGTGAGGGATACTTCGTATCTTTGTCCTGTCCTCCAGACCTTAAGAGGCAGAAGGGTGTCGGCCTAAACATGGAGCAAACTGGGTTTGAATCCTCCCTCGGCCTCGTCCACGTGCAAAGCCATGTGGCCTTGGTCAGCTCACTTAACCTCTCTAAGCCTCAGCTTCCATGTCTGCAGGATGAAGCTGATAATACCGTTTTCATGGCGATTGTGGGGGTTAAACAAGATGATACGGGCCAAGTGCCTGCACTGTAGATTCTCATAAAATGGTGGCTGTTCATGGCGATGGTGGTGCTTGTTACCTTGATGGCCCCAGCCACTCAGTGTGGTCACAGCTGAATCAAATGGGCCTATCTGCTGGTGTTAGTGTATTTCTACCTGGCCTTTAAAAATCTTTCCAGGTGGTAATCGAATTTTCTCAGAGAAAGAGAAGACACCTTGAAATTCTCATTGTGTGTCCTGTCTTGCCTTTCAGTTTTCCTATCCCAGTTCAAGCTTCTGTGGAGCCGAGACTCTTGGACAGACTCAGGGGCTGAGGGTGGTCATCACCAAGATGCTCACACAGAGGATCCTCCCCCTGCCAGGACAGGCAGCACAGGGTCCCCTCTGGGAGGTGGCCACAGGCATGAGGGTTTCTCCCTCCAGGCTGGGGCTGACAACACAGGCCAGGAAGGGGCAGGAGCTCAGCTGGACGAGGACGGGGATTTGGACGTAGTGAGAAGACCACGGGCCACCTCTGATCTCCACCCAGCGGGGCCTCCGAGAGACAAGGTACATCCCATGATTCTAGCACAGGAAGAAGAGGACAACGTGGGAGACGAGGCACACGAGGACAGCCCCCGCAGTATCATCAAAATAGGTAAGTGAAGGTCTGGCCCACCTTCCACCACGGCAGCTCCACAGCATCGATGAGGGCACAGTGTGGTCTGAGTGTCGGCTCTGTGTTCAGGACGGGACGGACAGCAGAGGTTATCAGAACCTGTGCCGCCGCAGCGGGGAGAGCTCTCCAGAACCACAGCTCTCTCCTGCGCAACTCACGCCGCCACCAGCCTCACACTCTTCCGTGCGCTTCCTCACCTGTGGGCCTCTCCTGTGCCGTGCCTCCTTCCTGCCCCCAGCCTCTGCTCGCAGCACATGCCTCATGGCTGTGCTGGTCCCAGTTCAGCCACACCTCCTCCAGGAAGCCCCGCTGCTGCCGCCCCCCACAACCGTGCTCTGCTCTAACTCAGCATGTTGGGGGCTGGGGGCGGTGGTGCAGGGCAAGGTACAGTTTGCAGAAACCTTGGCAGGGCTGGGCTGGCAGCAGGGAGCCACGGGAGGCTCTGGAGCTGGGGTGTGGCAGATGGAGAGGGACGTAGATCCAGGATTAATCAGGTGTGGGACAGTCAGAGCTGGGAGCTAGACGCCAGGTAGGGGAGGTGATGAAATGGCAGGAACAGTGTGGCAGGAAAGAGGTTTCGACTGGGTAGCATCTGCTACCCACGCATGGGGGCCAGAGCAGAGGGGTTTGGTGACTCCACGCTCTCAAATCTAAAGACCCAGCACTCTGGAAACACCAGGAGCACTGGGGAGCCAGGGCAGGAGTGGGGCGGCAATGGCCGAGTCCTTGCTGTGTTGTAGGTTTCTTTACCAGTGCCCTCTCCCCTAGTCTCACAGCCCCCTGGGGTGGGGGGTGCACAGATCAGGAAGTGACGAGCCCAGCGTCAGGCAGCTCGGCGGTGGTGAGGAAGGTTTTGAATCCATGCGGTCAGTCTCCACAGGCGGCACTCTTGCCACCCCCAGCACTGCTCATCTGGGGAAAGGAGCTCTGATTTGAGTCTGTTCATTAAGTCCAGGGTCCCTCATGGTACCTGAGGTCTTGTGGAAAGGCTCTCCCAGCACTGGCCTGGGACAGGGAACAGGGTCAGTGGATCACATTCAAAAACAAACAGGTAAAACAACAGCTCTGACGTCTGTCTATCCCTTCATCCACTCAACAAGCAGTCACTGAGCATCTGCATAGGGGTACCAGGCGGGCTCTGTTCTAGACCATTGCAGCAGGGGTGACATGCAGTTTCCTCATGAGCTCAGTTTCCTCATCTGTAAAATGGGTATAACCTTGTCTTGTAAGGAACGAAGAGAGATGGCACATATGTGAGCCGCCATCGGCTTAACTCCCCAAGTGGGGAGAAAGGAGACTGGTGGAGGAAGAGATTTGGGGTCCCTGTAGGTCTAGTAACTCAATTAACAAATGGGGTGAGACAAATAATTGTGGACTCTGACGGGGGCAGTGTACAGATCAGACTCTGAAACTGTCTCATCTCTTTGCAAACCCTAGAGTTTCTCACGGGTAGAGTTCCTCAGGCTGGTCTTTTATGTTCTTATGATGGCGCTGGAATTGTTTAAATGTAAGCCATGACTTTCCACTGGGCTGGAGCCCCCTCAACCCTGGATAGGGAGGCCACTAGGTCAGCGGGGCTTCAACCCCCAGGCAGTCCACTGGCGGAGCCTCCCTCCTTCCAGGGCAGACGTGCCGGGCATTCGTTGTGACCATCCTGGCGTCTCGATTGTGAGGAAGAATGTTCGCCCATTCGAGCCCCAGCGGGCACCTGAGACAGGGCAGGTGGAGGGTGCCCTCTTGGAATCTCTGCACACCAGACTCAAGAATATCATCAAACACCAGAAAAAAGAGTCCCCTCGGGGTCAGCCACACTCAGCTTCCTAGCCTGTGTGTTGACCGAGCTTCGCAGGGAAACTGCTGCGGCCCTGTCCGAGTCTGGCCCCAGGGAGCCACACGACCTCCTGCGCCCCTGTCTCATCCCTCCCGGAGCATCCCATTCACCCCCTTGTCGTCCTGCCCCGATGTCAGCAGTGTCGGCAGAAATCACATCTTAGGTCAGTTTTTTGTCAGGCTCCCGAAGGACTTGATTTTTAAATCCTCTTTTATTTGCATTTGGCTTTAGAAAAATATCTTGACACATTTTCATCAATTAGAATTTTTTTTCCTGACTGTGACCTTGAGCTGGTCATTTCCCCTCCTTGGGCTTCGGTGACCACCAGCTGGACAAGGGCTGCGAGCTTTGCCTAGATCCATGGTTTGCAGATGTTTCTAAGCCTTGCTCTTTGGGAAGCATTGTCTGGCTGAACCCCATTATGACTCCTCAAACGAGGTGATAAGGGTACTTCTGCATTTTATAGAAGAGGAAACTGCAGCTCTGTCTCCAAGAAGTTGAGTGACCAAAGTCACCCTACTAGAAAGTGACAAAGCCTGATTCTCATACAGTCCTCATTCTCTTTCAAGGGAAGCTGACCACTCCTTGAGTGCAGCTGGGGAGGAAAAACTCACATCCATGAAGCCGCTGGAGACCTTGGGTCCAACAACGTAGCACCGAGATCTCGAGGGGACGGTGCCCCTGGCAGCAGGAATGCTTAGGGCAGCTGGGTCAGGGAGCAGAGGGCCAGGAGGAGGCTTTGCCAAACCAACTGGAGGGAAAGAATGGAAGGTGGGGAGGGGGCTCTGGGACCCTCTGCTTCAAGCTTTTCCAGTCATGTCCCTGAGCATCCTTTTGGGTTCTACCCCACCTCAAGAGGGACATCTCCCTACCCTGGAAAACCAGCAAACAGCAGACGACCTGACTTGGGACCCCACATGTGCCGCTTACTTGCTGTGTGACCTGGGCAGCCTGCCGCACCTCTCCCAGCCTCATTTTCTCATCTATAAAATAACACTCAAACCCGTGTCATTAGGTGGTTTTGAGGAGTCAGTGAGGAAGCATCTGGCATGGGGTCTGGCACAGAGAAGGTGTGTTTTTCCCATCAACTTTTACATGTAGTGATGCTGAGCCTCAGTGTCTTCATCTGTAAAATGGGGATGATCTAGACCAAGTGGAACGTCAACGGTGACCAGCCCCAGGCCTGCCTCAGAGAAGGGGTCTGTCCAATGACTGTTCAGTGAAGGGACTCAGTGTCAAGTGGGTCGGTGGATACAGTTCTGTTCCAGCTTCAAACCAGGTGACTGCATTTTAGGCCATCGCAACATGGAGCCCTGAAAGGAGCGTGTTTTGTTAAAAGAGCCTTCCAAACCAAAGTATCAAATCCAGCCAAGATGCTGGTGGACAATGCATTAGTCACTTATCGGGGCTCAGATTCTAAGTCTGCACATAGGGCAGAAGTGTTTAGTCAATTTTGCCCAGGAAAAGCCTTCAGAGAACAGTGGCCCAGGGCCCCAGGAGTACCCCACACAGCCAGTCTCTCTCCTGGCTTTGGGACAGTCAGAGTGGCTGGCTTGTATTCTTTCCTGGACCCTTCTTATACATCTTTAAACACAGCAGTGCCCTTGACACAATGAAATGCTGGCTCTGCGAGAGCTCATGGGAACCAAAAAGAAACCAGGGACATGCAGACTACGCAGCCCCCGTCCTAGGGCCAACCACATGGAGGAAGGGAGCATGACCCACCTACTTACAGCCCTGCTATTCTCCACCCTCGTCCCTCCCTCGTTCCCCCATCCACGCTTCTTTCTCCATGGGCACTTGGTTTGATTTGTGCATGTCCGACGAGCATGCAAAGCTACCCCACCATGTATGTTTGTGTGTGTTCATTTGACGGCCATTACCAACTCACTCAAAAATACTAGAGTGAGTTCTTACTTAGTAGCAAAAGTGTTTCGTATCATTCTTTTTTCTCCTTTATCTCATGTTTCCATTCTCTTCCCCCCCAACTACCAGAAATCTATCCTAATATGTTTTGTGCTTGAGAATATTTACTATAATTACTTATCATGCTTCTCTTCAACTTTGTTAAAAAAGATATAAATTCTAACTTATTTTGTTAACTTCTAGTGTAGTTCTAAGTGTCAGAAAATATTTTGGAATGAATCGTGATTAGTATTAGCATACAAATATATTTTGATTGCAAAATTTGCACTTACTGACCATAAAAACGTGTTGAGTGATGCCTGTGTGTTTAGTTAGGTTGAGTCAAGACTCTCGAGACCCTAGTCTTTGGGCTGTGGGCATAGCTACCCAGTTACCTGTAAGAGAGTGAGCCACGGCTCCTGGTCTCTGAGTGATGCTCAAACACCTCCTCCCGACTGGTAGCACAGCCTGTGTTTCTACTTCTGTCTTGAATGCCTAACTCCAACCTCCAATGCCATCTGACCATGTTGGCAGGTTGCCATGCACCCCTGTCTTGTGGTTTTCTGTCCATCCCCATTTTCACAGTGGGCATTTCTCTTCTGGTTTCCATCCTGTCCAGAGCACACGATGGCCACCCCCCTGGAGGATGTTGGCAAGCAGGTGGGTAGGTCCCGTCCACTTCCCATGGCTCCAAAGGGTTTCTGCAGAGCCTCACATTGCCTGTCCTTCCTTGTCGTCTGCCTTCCAGGTGTGGCGGGGCGCCCTCCTCCTGGCAGACTATATCCTGTTCCAACGGGACCTCTTCCAAGGGTGCACCGTGCTGGAGCTTGGGGCAGGCACGGGGCTTGTTAGCATCATTGCAGCCACCATGGCACGGACCGTTTATTGTACAGGTAACTAGGCAACATCTCAGGCTGAGGGGAGGTAGTGATCTTCACAAGACATGTACCAACTGTATACAAGAGGCAGAGACACTGGGAATTGGACCCTGCCTGCTGTTAATTTTGCTATCCTAGTCCGCTGGTTTTCTCCACCCTTCGATTTTTTTCTCAATATCAGAATAAGCCAGCAACACCGAGTCAGTGGCCACAGCATGACCTGCAGGTCTTGCAGTAGGTGTCTGGCCCCTCTGCTTACACCCCTGAGAAAGAGCACATGTCTCAGAAAACCATGAGAAATATGCCCTTTTAGAAGGCTTTGAAAACAAGTTTATTGGCCAGGCATGGCAGCTCAACGCCTGTGATCCTAGCACTTTGGGAGGCCGAGGCAGGAAGATTGATTGAGGCCAGGAGTTTGAGACCAGCCTGAGCAAGAGCGAGACCCCGTCTCTACTAAAAATAGAAAAATTAGTTGGGCGTGATGCTGTGTGCCTGTAGTCCCAGCTACTCAGGAGGCCAAGGCAGGAGGATCACTGGAACCCAGGAGTTTGAAACTGCAGTGAGCTATGATGATGTCACTGTACCAGTCCATCCTTGGCAACAGAGCAAGACTATCTCAAAAAAAATAAAAAATAAAGATTTTAGGGCCCATCCCAAACCCCCAACTCAGACTTTGCCGAGAGGAGAAAGGATGTTGATTATCCAAATTTTAATACACTTCTCAGTTGTTGGTACCTTCAATTTGCTTTTCTTTTATGCCTGAAGTTGAGCCTCTTAGTACAATTAAGTTCTATTTATGTGTCCTTTTCACGTCCTTTTCTGTGAACATGGCGCTTGTATACTTTGTCCATTTTTTTTTTTTTTGAGACAAGTTCTCTGTCACCCATGCTAGAGTGCCACGGTCCGATCATAGTTGACTGTAACCCCAAATTCCTAGGTTCAAGTAATCCTCCCACCTTGGCCTCCTACGTAGCTGGGACTACAGGCATGTGCCACCATTCCCAGCTAATTTTTTTTTTAGCTGGAGACAGGTCTCACTTCATTGCCCAGGCTGTTCTTGAACCCCTGGCCTCAATACCAGCTTCTAGGGTTGCTGTAAACATGAAAGGATGAACTATGGAATGTTTTATTTACTCAGAAAATGTTGAGAGTGCTCACTCCTTCCCTCTGGAGCACAAAGTCTCTCCCACCAGGATGAGAATCTCTTATTTAGTGCAAAAATCAATGAAAGGAGGCTTAAGGTGAACGTATTTAATTTTGTCAGTAAGACACACAGGAGAAACATTTCGGTAATTTCTGCAGCCATGCCCTTGGTAACAGTTCTCTCTCGGCAAAAACGTGGAGATGAGAGTGTTGTAACGACTGGCGCTTTAGGGCCTGCCCTTCTGTCGTTCCAGATGTCGGTGCAGATCTCTTGGCCATGTGCCAGCGGAACATTGCCCTCAACAGCCACCTGGCAGCCACTGCAGGTGAGGCCTGGCAGGTCTTCTGTTCGGCAGGTTCACAGACACCAAGACTGTGACACTGGAAGGCAGGTTCCACCTGCTTCCCTTTGCACCAGGTGAACGGAGGGAGCGTAGCGACTCCATCCTGGAATCGCGTCCTCCTTCCCACACCCGCCGCCACATCCCACTTCAGCTCCTGTCTCCTGCGCGTTGGCAGCAGCCCCCAGCTAGTCTCCCCCACTCCTTGTTTGGCCAGCCCAAGCTGTCCTCCCTGCAGCATCCAGGGTGACCTTCTAAGATGCAAGCCTGACCCCTCCCCTCCCCACCGAGAACCTTTCAGGGGCTCCATCGCCTATGGGATGAAGTTGGGACTCTTCCTTGAATTCCCAAACCTTCCTGGCCTGGCCCCTGCCTGTTTTCCTGTCTCCTCTCCTGACAGTCCTGATGTCCAGCCTGCGTCCAGTGAGCCAAGGACTCATGTCACGGGCAGATATCCCCCCACCCGCACCTACCTGATCGTCTCGTCCCCTCACGGCCAGCAGGGATGAGTGGATACTATGGGCAATGGCAGCCGTGTCCTGACGGGCCGTCTGTCCAGCCCTTTCTCCTCTGAACAGTCCCACAGGCTTCAGGCCCTCCAGAAGTTTCTGGTTGCTCATGCTGTCCCTTCTTCTGTGGGGTCTGGCCCTGTCTGCCTTCAGCTGCCTCTGCACACACGGCCCGGCCTCCTTTGAGGCCCCTTCCCCTGGCGCCTTTCTCTTGCTGTCCCCCTGCCCGAGTGCTCTCTCCTCCCAGCAAGTCCTTGTCACTCAGGTCTCCAGAGTTCAGAGTCCAGTCCTCGAACAGAGTCCAGTGACACCTTGAGCCATCACATTTTAACATCTGCTCATGTTGACTGGCGTTTTCCATCCCCACTGGACTATAGACTCGGTGGGCCTTGTCTGTGTTCATCACCGTGGCAGTGTTCGTTGACTGCCCTGTGTGCAGCAGGGTGGAGCAGAGACGGGAAGGGAGGAACAGGCCTGCTGCCGCAGCCTTTTCTGTCACGCCTGGTCTCACACAGGAACTCCCTTCTCTCCTCCCGGTGTTTGGCTCATCCTCCTGGCCACACAGCTTGTTGTTGTTTGTTAAACCTGCCCATCTTCCCTAGGGTGGCTGGTCCCCAAGAAGGGGGACCATGACTCTTAAATCTTTAAGTTCCCTGTGCCTGGCACAGTCACTGATACTCAGCACTCAGAAAATGCCAGAAGGGGCAGGCACAGTGTCTCACGCCTGTCATCCCAACACTTTGGGAGGCCAAGGCAGGAGGATCACTTGAGTCCAGGAGTTCAAGACCAGCCTGGGCAATAGCGAGACTCTGTCTCTACAAAAATTAAAAAAAAAAAAATGCTGAGAAGATTGATGGATGAATGGAGGGGAGGGACGGAAGGTGGGGGATGGTCGGGAATGAGGGAGGAAGGACAAGTGTGGGTAGAGGATGGATGGAAGGAAGGGTGGGAGGTGGAAGGGTGGATGGGAGGCTGGAGGGGTGGGTGGAAGGATGGATAGATAAGAGGGAGGATAGATGAATGGATCTTGGTGTATCTTTTTTCCTAATTATGTTTAGAGTTAGGGGTTGTGTTTATGTTTGTTTTTACAGGTGGTATAGTTAAGGTCAAGGAACTGGACTGGCTGAAGGATGACCTTTGCACAGGTGTGTGTTTCCCTTGGATGTCTGGTTTGATTCAGTGGTTCCTCTGTAATTCCTCAAGGCCATCGGCCCTGTAGCCTTGATTGAGTGGCGGAGTCCCAGCTATTGCCACAATCCCACAGCTCATGGCAAGCTCCCTCTGTTGGCTGATGAGCATCGCTGTCCTACTCTGAGCACCTGCTGTGTGCCGGGCCCCTCACATTCATTTTGTTACAGACCTCACAGTATCACTGTGTAGTGGGCGTGACAGTCCCTGAGTTATGAGTTCAGACTGGCACACACACAGGTTAAGTGCCTGCCCAGGGGCACACAGCTGATACGTGGCAGGGCCAGGGTGTCAGACTCGGGCACAGACCATTTCCCAGCAAGCAGTGGTGCCGGGAAGCCCTGTGGGTGGGAGAATTTCCCACATTTCTTACGCACACTGCTGCAGACCTGGGTGCTTGCTCTAACATGGCAGAGGGGCTTTTGATTTCCCTGTCAGATGTCAGACTGATGGGTGAGGACAGTCATTCCTTGAGTACCTGTTACCTGCTGCGCACTTTGCATCCTATGAGTCCTTTGACCTTCTTAACAATCCTATGAAGGAGGTATTATTATGCCCCTTTCTACAAACGTGAAAACTGAAACCAAGAGAAGTGAAGCAACTTTCCTGGGGCGGCGGCGAGGCCAAAATCTGCCCTCCCCTCACTGGCCAGGGCAGGCACCTGGCGGCAAGGGCACCTCCTACGCTGTGCGTGTGCACAGGCAGCGGTGAGCCTGCAGCCGGGGTGCTGGGAGGCACGTCTGCCTGGCGTTACCCACTGCACCAGGCTTCCCCCAACCCTGTTTCTTCTCCTAAAGCTTCCTTCAGTGAGAGCTGGTGGCCAGCAGAGAAAGAAATGAGCACAGAGCGTCCTTTCCTTTCTTTCGTAGATCCCGAGGTCCCCTTCAGTTGGTCAGAAGAGGAAATCTCTGACTTGTACGATCACACCACCATAGTGTTTGCAGCCGAAGGTAAGAAAATGCTCCTTCGTCGTCCATGTCCTTTGTCACTACCTGTAGTCCCGTGCAGTGTCCCCTCACCTCCACCGAGTTCTCTGCACTTTGGAAGCACCTTCCAGGACGTTCTGCCCCAACTCCACGCAGGTTTAATCCCGAGACCTGTCGCCGCTCACAGTTGATAAGGATTCCCTCTGTAGTGTCCGCGGGGGTCCCTCGGAGAAGCAGCTCTCTGATATCCGCATGTTTTCCGCGTGCCTTTTCTCTCCCTGCAGTGTTTTACGACGACGACTTGACCGACGCTGTGTTCAGAACTCTCTCCCGACTCGCCCACAGATTAAAGAATGCTTGCAC
>RJWJ010016648.1:0-34176 GCA_004363605.1 Indri indri
TATCTGTGGAATATTTCATTAAAGAAACATAAAATGTATATGTAAAGTTTAAGGAATATTTTTCAATGAATATCCACCTTCAGAAATAAAACAGTATAAATACTTTTGAGTTTCCTTGAATGCTCTTGTTGATCAAATTGCCCTCCACTTCTCCCAGAAGTTCGTATGTTCATCAATTTGTTTTCTTTTTAAAGTATTCCTTCATATATAGATAATATCTTGTTTAGTTTCCATTGATTTTGAAGTGTTCTTAAATGGAGTTGCATGGTATATATTCTCCTGCAACTTGCTGCTTTCTCTCAACATCTTGTTTGTGAGATTTGTCTATGCTGCTTTGTCTATTTGTACCTCATTTGCTTTTACTATTCTACAGTAGGCAATTGTCTTAATATCTCAGTTTATGTACTGATTCTAATCTGGGTAAATAATTGGATGGCTTCCAATTTTTTGTTGCCATTGTTTCATTGTTGTCATTCTGGATTAAAAACAATGCTGCTACAAGCGTTCTGGTTATAGTCTATTGTAAATATGTGCTAGAGTTTCTCCAAAGTACATCTCTAGAGTAGAAGAACTAAGAGCTAAGATTTCCACATGTTCAAATACAATGAATTATGCTAAACTATTAAGTGTTTGTGCTGATTTACACTCCTATTAGCTACATATGAGTGTTACTGCTGCCCCATTACCTCACCAATACTAATTATTATCTCTAACTTTTTAATTTTTGCCAATCTGAAGAATATAAGGAAGCATCCCTTTGTGATTATAAATTTGGATTTTCCTGATTACTAATTTAGTCCAGCATCTTTTCTTTTATTTAATGGCCAATCATGTTCCCTGTCCTCTGAAATGTACATGTGATAATTGAAGTGTATTTTTTATTGATCGTCTTGTAATTATTGATTTGTTCTACAAATTCTATTAGATATTCTTAACATTATAATATTTTGCCCAATATACTTCTGTATCTTCTTCTAGTTCAAGTCTTGTGTTTTCACTCTTTTTGTGATAACTTCATATAATTTTTAAAAATCTATATTGAGTCAAATTTATCAATATTTTCTTTTTGAATTTGAACTTTTTGAGTCTTCTTTAAGGGAAACTTTGCTAACCCTGAAGCATAAGAATATTTTCCTATATTGTCTTCTAAGGCTTTTAAAGTTTTGCCTTTCTCATTTAAATATTTAATACCTCTTAGAACAAGTTTTGTAAATGACACACGTAAAGATTTAATTTTATTTTTTCTTTTCAAAGAATATCCAAATCCCAGCACCATTCCTTAAGTAGTCCATTTTTCCCAGTGACCAACAGTGTAAAAATCAAGTCTCCATACATATGCGAGTCTGTTTTTAAACTGTTTTTACCGTTGGCTATTTGCTTATCCCAAACATCATACTGAATTATATAACTATACCTTTGTAATGTCTTTGATGTTTTGTATAGCAAGTTTCTTCACCTGATGCTTCTTCTAGAGAGTTTTATCTATCATTGTCCCTTCATCATCTTATATACATTTTAGAATTAGTTTTCAATTTTCTTTTTTAAAAAAACCCTCTAATTAAAAAAATTGTATTGAGTCTATTCAACTATTTGGAGGGAAATCAAATCGTCAATATACTCAGCCTCTCCATTAAAAAAACATACATACTGCTCCAATTTTAGGGGGATTTATTTGATGTCTTTTAATAAAGCTTTATTATTTTCTTCAAAAGTGCTTCTATATATTTTATTTACCTATTTATTTGTCTGTTTGTTTCTAGATACTTCATGTTCTTGGTTGCATTAACCAGGAAGATTTTTTTTTTTTTTTCTGGCTGCCTAATCGGCCATAGTTTTAGAAATGAGAGTTCTTTCATTCAAAATTTCCTAACTGGAATATTACAGTAGCTTTTTAACTGATTTCTCTCTACTTTTACTTTTGTCTCCCTTCAGTCATTTCTCCTCACTATCACACTCTGAAATTTTTCTGTTTCATTATTGTTTGTGACCTGTCTTCTCTCACCAGAGCTCAGCTCTCAGAGAGCAGAAACTTTGTCTTTCCTGATCAACATCATATCACCAGTGTTTAAAACAAAATGGGCACTTTTAAATAATTGTGAGTCACAACAAGGTGAGTCACATACATTGTTAATATTTCAGAATGCGTAAGTCCAGACAGGGGCTCTAACCTTTCTCATAAATAAATAAGTTGTTTTGGCTATTAATTTACCAACATAGGCCAAAATTATGGAATTACAAACCAAAGGATAATATTTATGAGTAGCACGTAATAAAAAAGGAACTAGTGATCATTTATTTATTGTCTTCTGTTCTCTGGATGCATTGACTTACACATTATTTTTGAATAGAGGGTAGAATGACACTGTTGATCACAGGTTGCTCAGTTCTGCCTTTCAGCCAGTGTTCCACCCCGCTAGTGCATCTTTCTTGAGTCACCACATGACTTCCATTTGCACCCCTTCAGTAACCGGTAGCACACTCGCTTCTCAAATTTCCATTCCATTTCCAAGTAGCTCTAATTATATTAGAGTTCTTAATACTGAACTATACTTTGCTTCTCTTGAGTTACCAATTCATTAATCTGAGCTCTGACTGCCAGATCCTCAAACAACAAAAAGAAAAAAAAAAAAGAAGAAAAAATTTAACATCTTTCAGCATAATAGTCCTTAAAATATTTTAACTAAATTATTAGGTATAATAGTTGTTCTCTTATTTTGTCTAAACATCCCTATACCTTCATAAATGCATTCTTTCAGCTACTATTTTTGAGTGTTTACCATGTGCTAAGCATAGCAAAGGTGAACATTAATAATTTGAGAAAACATTTCTTCTCAAATGTCATTTTATGATAACTCCTTGAATTAAGCCTTAACCTTTCAGAATGTACTTGTCAATAAATATTTAGCGGATATTTAGGGCTTCTTCTTAATTCTAGCCACAATGGACTGTTTTTACAAAAAGGTGCTTGGCAACCTTGAAAATTAAAGAGAGAGACAGAGAGAGAGAGACGAAAGTGATGAAATCACTCTAAAAATCAGACTATATAGAAGATTATATCTATTTCCTTTTAGCAACTAAAATAATTTTGGGTTGATTTTCCAAAGAATTCTGCCAAAAAGAAAAAAATTCTAAGTTTCCTGGAAAGACCATCTGGAATATTTCATAAGTGTTATGTGTTTTTTAAAGCTATATAAGGCACTCTGGCAAAGAAGAAAGGGTTTTTGGATAAAAAAAAAATAAGACCAAAAATTATACCAAATTTCAGTTTTCAATTCTGCCTCCAATCATTCTTGTCAATTAAAAATGTATATCTAAATTTCCCAAATTTCTCCTTAAATCTATCAAAGCTTGAGCCTAGTTGATTTACCTTAAAGTTGAATAACAACGTTTCAGAATACAAAATTAATTTTATCATATACCCACTTGTGACTGGTCTAATACTCAGCTATCAGCCAGTTTGAGACACAAGTGAATATGTGTGTTGTAAAAACTGGACTGAGGTGATTAGCTGTATAAGAGACATAAAATTTATAATCATAGACTCGGTGGAAAGATTTTGACCTGTAAACCGTAGGAATTAATTTGAAGCATCAGATACTGGGAGTTGCATTACTCAGACCCCTCAGCACACTATGGTCTTCAGTATTTACATAGTTATGATTACTGATTCTTACTCATATCTCTCCACTCCCCATGGACATTCACTCTAATGTTTCATATACACTCCTGGTTGTATATGTATCCTTGCAAAATACACTGTGTTGTATGTGTGCCTATTTTTTACTATTTTATGCAGAGCATATGATGCATAGTGTGTTATCTTGCTCAGTTTTTTGTTTTACCAAATAACATTCATCCGAGTAGCCAAATGTATGTAAATATTTCCCAAGTCTGGCTATTTGAAGGGACTTACCAGACTCCACAGAGCATACCCATCTAAGACTTTGATTTAAATTTTTTAAAAAGTACAATAAAAGAGTATAGGCAAGCATTAGAAGTCCAGGGACATCCTATGTGTAAGATACCATCTTGGGGAGAACCCAAAGGCTTTTTGGGCTGCTATAATAAAATACCATAAACTGTGTAGCTTATAAGCAATATAAACTTATTTCTTACAGTTCTGGAGGTTAGCAAGTCCAAGATCAAGGCGCCAGCAGATTTGGTGTCTGAAAGAACCCTCTTGTTCCTTGAAGATAAATGGTACATTCTAGCTGTGTCATCACATGGTGGAAGGGGACATCTCACTTTGTGGTGTGGTCTCTTTCATAAGGGCCCTAATCCTGTTCATAAGGGCAGAACCCTCATTATCTAATCACCTGCCAGAGGCCCCACTTTCTAATACCATCACCTTGGGGGTTAGAATTTCAACATCTGAATTCTTTTGCGGGGGACACCAACATACAAACTATAGCAAAAGATAAGTTTCCAGGGAAGTCTGTGTATGTGTGTTTTCACCAAATAAATGAGACAAGTTTGCCAAACCCCAGTGGATCAGTTGTAATCATGAAGAAAAAAACGGACCCTGGGAGTCCTCAACACATCATAAATTCCACTGGCCTTACCCTGGCCAAGAATCAAAAACACTCAAGTGCCCCAGAAATAAAGATAGAGTTTTCCAATATAGTTATAAGATAACTTTACCACCAATATAGTTATAAATTAACTCTATCTCCGCTATGTGTGTATGTGCACATATATGTGTGTGTATATATATGTATGTATACACACTTCATTGTTTCTAACTGCTTTGTAGTAGTTCATGGCTTACATCTTTTAAGTGGTATATAGTTCATTCCCCTGGAGATGGATACCCAGGTTGCCTCCAGTTTCCAACAAGCACAAACAGCATTGTGATGTATTTATTCTTGTGGACCTCTTGTGAACCTATGTGAGAGTTTCCCTAGGAAATTCAGGTGTAGAATTGCTGGGTCATCAGTAGGGCAATAATATAATTTATCATTCACACTGAACTAATTTTGAGGATGGTAAGGGACATTATTAATAAGTATCTTGCATCAACATCATCAACCAGAACCTGAATAAACCAAGGCATATGGTCCTTTGAATCACAGGCTGCATATATACACTTAATCCTGCCAGACTGTTCTCTAGACATCATAAATATACCTGTCTCCACACTTCCTTGCCAACACTTTGTGTTTTAAAATTTCTAATTTTGCAATTTGACATGCGCAATGTTCCTTTCATTTGCATTTGTCTTCCACATATTTGTTAGCCATAAAGTTTTTCTTTCTTTTAATTTCTGATTCAAAGCTTTAGTTCATTTTTTTGCTATAAATATGAAATCGTCAGCTTTACATGTAGCAATTATTTTCCTTCAGTTTGTCCCTATCCATTAACTTTGTCTTTGACCAGAAAGCCTTAATTTTGACCTAATGAATCGATTAGTTTTTCACCTTTATGTTGTGCTATATGTAACTTGTTTAAGAAATATTTCCACATCTTAGGGTCACAAAAATATTCTCCTTTATTTTCTTCCATTAACTATATTATTTTCCCTATCAAAACACTTTAATTTTGGAATCAGTATGAAATAGGAAGCCAGTTTTATTTTTTTCTCCATATCAAAAGCCCAATTTTTATAATAGAGTTCTTTTATTTGTAATCTTTAGTCTTAACTAAGAACTCATTAGCTACCAAGCACCTTTTGATTTTCTCAGTTAGTTAATATTTTCCTCTGCTTGGCCTCTCTTTTTAGTCTTCACACTAAAGGAAAAAACTGTTTTCACTCAGGTACTAAAAGGCACATGATGACATCAGGACCCTGCTGTCACAGAGAATAGATTTCCTGCAATTCAGGATTATGTAGCCTGCCAATTTTTGGTTAGCACCTGTGCCTCCTATAAAACTGGTAGAGGGACACATGCCATCTCAACACATGGAAATCAGCAAGGAGAGAAACAATTACACATGTGGATGAAGATCAGTTCTTAGCTTTGTTCTTCCTGTAATACTAGTTTTTAAAAATCTAGACCTGGTTTTAGAAAGTGACACTTTCATAGATTCAAAAAGTAAAGTTGAGGGGTTGCCTTATTTTGGATTACTTGAATATTTTTGTCATCTATTTTATCTCTTATTATTGGCTTATTAGCTAAAATTTTTTGTTGTTGCTTTAAGATTTATAGTATGCATTTTCAACTTATCACCATCTACCTTCAAGTAATATTATAGCATTCTACATATGATAAGAGAACATTGCAATAGTAGACTTTTATCTTCCCCAAAAGCATTTCTGCTATTGTTGTCATACATTTTATTTCTACATATGTTATAAACTCCACAGTAAATTGGTTTTGGTTTTGATTTAAACAATATATTTTCTTGTATAGGGATTAAAATTAGGAGAAAACGCCTTTTCATTTAACTACATATTTACCATTTCCAGTGCTTTTCATTCCTTGGTATAGATTCACATTTCTATCTGGGATCAGTTTCCTTCTGACGGTCTTGCTTTAACATATCTTGTAATAGACCCTTGCTGGTGCTAAAGTCTTTTAGCTTCTCTATGTCTGAGAAGGTCTTTATTTTGTCTTTATTTTTCAAAGATATTTTCACTGACTATAGACTTCTGTTTTACAGTACTTTAAAAATGTTTCTCACTGTTTTATGGCTTCCATTGTTTCTGATGAGAAATATGCTGTCATTCCTTTCTTTATTCTCTGGATATGATATGTCTTTTTTCTTTGGCTGCTTTTAAAATATTATTGTATCATTTCTAAACAATTTTATAATGATATGTTGTGGTATAATTTCCTTAATGTACTTGGAGTTTATTGAAATTTTTGGTTCTGTATATTTTTAGCTTTCATCAAATTTGAAAATTTAATTTATTAAAAAAAATTTTTTTCTTCCTCCCTTCCCCTACTCCTTTAAGTACCTTTATTTTGCATATATTATGTTGTTTAAAGTTTTCTCAGGGCTATTTGGTGCTCTTTTTTTTTTCTTCTTGTGTTTTCTATTGAATAATTTCTACTGTCATATCTTCAGTTTCATTAATCTGTCTTCCACAATGTCTAATATGGGGTTAATTTCATGTATTTTTTCTTTTCAGAAATTGTAGTTTTATCTCTAGAATTTACTATGAGTCTTTTAAAAATATCCTCTATGTCTCAATCACTCCTCTACCTTCTTGAACATATGGAACATCTTATTTTTCTGATTCCTTGCTTGACTGGTGATTTTTTTTGTTAGGTGCCATATACTGTGAATTTTATCTTTGATGATGGATATTTTTGTATTTTTGTATAATTTTTTTAGTTTTGTTCCGAGGCACAATTAGGTTACTTATAAACAGTTTGACTCTTTGTTTTTGAGGATTGTTTTTAGGTTTTGTTAATCAAGACCAAAGCAGCCTTTATTCAAGGACTAATTTTGATCCTAATACTCTTCCACATACTCTTCTCAATGTCCCGTGAATAATATTTGTCCACTTTGTCTAGTTGGAATACAAATCATTCCTGGCCATATTTGAGCTTTGGAGGTTGTTCCTTCTCTTCCTTTTGGGTGGTTCCTTGGTTCACAATGGGTAGTTTCCTCACACCCATTTTCTCATTAACGCTCGTATGAATATTCAAAGAGGGTCCTCTGCATGGGGATTTGCTATGGAATTCTCTCCTTTTGGATGCTTTTCTTTGAGAACTCTTGCCCGTTGGCCTCCTTGAACTCTTAAGACTTGTCTTCTCAACTCCAGCAGACAATCAGGCTTCACCTCGTTTCTCTTTCCTTGAGCCACAGCCTAAAATTTCTCACCTGGAAGGAATCTGGGGAAGTTATAGGACTTGTTTGCTTCGTCTCTCAGAGATCACTGTCCTGTGTTTCTAGACATCCAATGCTTAAAATTATTGATATATTTCTTTACTACTTTTTGTTCTTACTGTTTCAATCCATAAGGTAAATCTGGTCCATTTTTGTGCATTTTGGTCAAAAGTGCAGTAATGGACTGTGTTTTTAACAGTAGATACAAGTCTCATTCTGTAGTGAGACAGGAAGCTAAATTGAGCTTTCAGTGCATTGCCAGGAGGGATGAATGTTTTTTTAGCCAATAACTTGTATTAAAATTTATATTTTTTGAAAGGCAAAGAGAGAACTCAAAAAGTCAGTGGGATCATCCTAGATTAAAGAAGTCTAAAGAGCCATACGGCCAATAATAATACGTGAACCCTGATTGTATCCTGGATCAAAAACAAAATCAGTTTTATTTTATACACAGTTGAAAAAAATTGTATATGAATTCCATATTATATGATATGTAATTATTACTGTCTTCTTGTGGTATTAGAATGGTATCACAGTCTTGTCCAGGAATGCTCTTTTTCTTCAGATATTTATCATGAAATATATAGCTAAGAAATGTCAGATATCTTCAATATGCTTTCAGATAGTTAAGGAGGAAAGAAACCGAGAGAGTGAGAGAGAGTGAGAAAGAGCAAGAGAAAGAAAACATGGCAAATGTTAACAATTGATAAAGCTAGGTGAAAGGTTTGCAGGTGATCTTTGAAAGAATGATTCAATTTCTCTGTCAATTTGAAAATTTTCCAAATAAAAAGCTGGTGGGGAAGAGCTTCATCAAGACCAGAAGGTTTTACATAAAATTTTATTAAATCTTTAAGAATTTTTTAGTAAAAAAAAGTTTTGAAAGAGAAAGTTTCCATAATAATTTTATAATGTTAGCATAATCTTGAAATTATATCAAATTTCAGTATGCTATTATAAATATGGATACAAAAGTGATACAAAAGTGGCAAAACCTCAGTCCTCATTTTACTTAAATCATCAGCAGCATTTTATGAAACTGATCCCTTTTCAGAAGTTCAAACCTTTCCTTCACTTCCAGAACACTGTACATTTCTTGTTTTCCTTGTACATCACTGGCAATGCCTTTGTGGTCTACTCTGCTGTTTCTCTTCATCTCTATACTCTCTCAGTATTGACCTGCCCCAGCCTTTTGCAGCCATCCCATTGGTGATTTCATCAAATTTCATGTTGAGCATTGTGGCTAAGAACAGAGATCCTTGCACCAGACTGTCTGGCTTTGAATTTCAGCTGAACTACTTTATTAGATGTATAAGCTTGGGCTAGTGATCTATCTCTACCTATCTCTTACCTCAACTATAAAAATGTGGATTATAATGGTACTCAGGTCATAGAAGTATTGTCACATTAAATGAGCTAATATCTGTAAAAGGGCATAGAATAATACCTAACACTATATGCTTTTGTCAATACTATTTATTATCTATACTCAAATGACTCATGAAATCTACCTAGCCCAGACTTCTGCTGTAAACGTGTGAGTCATATGTTCAACTACCTATATAATGTCTCTACTTAGAAATCTAATATACATCTCAAATTTATTATGTATAAAATGGAAATCTTGTCATCACTCTTTAATCAAGTGCACTCAGGAAATAGCAACTACATCCAGTTGCAGAGGCTGTGAGAGTAGGAGGCATTCTTTGATGCCTCTCTTTCTCTCAGACCACCCATCCATCTGTGAAGTCTAGATTTGTCTGCTTTCAAGTTATCCAGAATCTTACTGCTTCTCATGCCAACCATTCTAATCCTTTGCAGGGCCCTCACCTCAATTATTGTACTAGCTTGTTTGATCCCCTGTGGACTATGTTCAACATAGCAGAGTAGTTATTTTGAAATACAAATCAGATCATATCACTTCTCTGCTCCTTCCTGTGACTTCCTACCTCACTGATTGAAAACTGGAGTATTTAAAACGGTTTATAAGAATTCACCTAATCTATAAAACCCACTCCCTGAATCTCTCTAATCTCATCTATAATCCTCACTTCTTTAATTCCACCCTCACTGCTCTGGCCTCCACCCAGGTCCTCTAGCAATCCAGGCATGATCTTCTCTTAGGCACTTTGCATTTGCTATTCTTTCTGCCTGGAGTATTCTTTTCTCAGGCACCCACATGTCTCTTTCCCTCACTCCTTCAAATCTTTTCTCAAAGTTCACCTTCCCAAGAATTTCTTTCACTACTCATTGAAAATTATAATTCCACTCCAACCCAGCCCTCTTTCTCTGCTTTATTTCTCTCTGTAGAACTCAAGACAATCTGGCATGCTATATCTTTTATATTTGCTTCCTTTGTATTTTTATATTTTAGTTTATATTTTAATTTCAGAATGTTATGGGGGTACAAACAATTTGGTTACACATACTGCCTTTGCACTGCCTGAGTCAGAGCTACAAGCATGCCCATCCCCCAGACAGTGCTCACTGCACCTATTAGGTGTGAATTTACTCATCCCCTCCACCCCTCTCCTATTTGCCCAACATCTGATGAATATTACTTCCATATGTGCACATAAGTGTTGATCAATTATTACTAATTTAGTGGTGAGTATATGTGGTGCTTCTTTTTCCATTTTTGTGATACTTCAATTAGAAGAATGGGCTCCAGCTCCATCCAGAGTAATACAAGAGGTATTAATTCCCCATTGATTTTTATGGCTGGGTAGTACTCCATGGTATACGTGTACCACCTTTTATTAATCCACTCATGTATTTATGGGCACTTGGGTTGTTTCCACATCTTTGCTATTGTGAATTGTGCTGCTATAAACATTCAAGTGCAGCTGTCTTTATTATATTAATAGAATGTTTTTTTTTCTTTTGATAAATAGCCAGTAGTGGAGTTGCTGGATCAAATGGTAGTTCTACTTTTAGTTCTGTGAGGTATCTCCAATATTACTTTCCATAGAAGTTGCACTAATTTGAAGTCCCACCAACAGTGTATGAGTGTTCCTATCTCTCTGCATCCATGCCAACATTTGCTGTTTGGGGACATTTTGATAAAAACCGTTCTCCTTGGAGTTAAGTGATATCTCATTGTGGTTTTGATTTGCATTTCCCTGATGATTAGAGATGTTGAGCAATTTTTCATGTTTGTTGGCCTTTAGTCTATCTTCTTTTGAAAAGTTTCTGTTCATGTCCTTTGCCCACTTTTTAATGGGGTTGTATTGTTTTTCCTTGTTGATTTTTCTAAGTTCTATATAGATTCTAATTATCAGCCCTTTATCAAATGTGTAGCATGCAAATATTTTCTTCCGTATTGTAGGTTGTACACTCTAATGATAGTTTCCTTGGCTGTGCAGAACCCTTTTAATTTGATCAGGTCCCATTTATTTATTTTTATTGTTGCTGTGATTGCTTTTGGGGTCTTCTTCATAAATTCTTTGTCTAGGCCAATGTCTGCAAGAGTTTTTTCAACATTTTCTTCTAGAATTTTTATGGTTTCATGTCTTAGGTTTAAGTCTGTTATCCATCGTGAGTTGATTTTTTGTGAGTAGTGACAGGTGTGGATCCTGTTTCAATCTTCTACATGTGGTTATCCAATTTTCCCTGCACCCTTTATTGAATAGGGATGATTTTCCTCAGTGTATGTTTTTGTCTGCTTTGTCAAAGATCAGACAATAATATGAGGATGGTTTTATATCTGGGTTCTCAGTCCTGTTCCAGTTGTCTATGTCTCTGTTCTTGTGCCAGTACCATCCTGTTTTGGTTACTAAAGCCTTGTAGTGTAGCCCAAAGTCTGGTAGATTGATGCCTCCTAATTTGTTCTTTTTGCTTAAGATTGTTTTGGCTATACAGGGTCTTCTCTAGTTCCATATGAAGTGTAGAATTATTTTTTCTAGATCTGTGAAAAATGATGTTGGTATTTTAATGGGGATTGCATTGAATCTGTAGATCACTTTGGGTAGTACAGACATTTAAACAATATTGATTCTGATGATTCATGAGCATGATAGGGTTTTCCACCTGTTTACATCCTCTGCAATTTCTTTTCTCAGTGTTTCATAGTTCTCCTTGTACAGGTCTCTCACCTCCTTAACTGAATATATTCCCAAATATTTAATTTTCTTTGATGCTATTGTGAAAGATATTACATCTCCGATTTGAGTCTCAGCTTGACTGTTATTGGTGTATATGAGAGCTACTGATTTGCGTGCATTGATTTTGTATCCTGAGATTTTGCTGAATTCACTTATCAACTCCAAGAGTCTCTTGGTTTAATTTTTGGGATTTTCTAGATATAATATCATATCATCAGGAAAGAACAGTAATTTGATCTCCTGTGCCCCCATTTGGATGCCCTTGATTCCCTTCCCTTGTCTGATTGCTCTGGCTAGGACTTCCAGCACTATGTTGAATAGAAGTGGAGATAGTGGGCAACTTTGTGTGGTTCCAGTTCTAAGCGGGAATGCTTTCAGTTATTTCATGTTCAGTATGATGTCATTTGCTTCTTGATCATTCAGCTCTCCTCTCTAGAATACAGGCTCAATGAGGGAAGGAATTTTTATTTCATTTTTTCACTATTTCTGTTCCCAGTGCTAGCAGGGTATCCAGCAGTTAATAGCCACTTAAGGAATACTTACAGAATAAATTATTTTCTGTACATGATGGATAAAGAAAGTAGGGCTCATAGAGATGAGTAATTTCTCCAGACCATTCAAATTTTGCTTAAGGAATCCAAAGTCAAAGCACAGAATTATAACACCCAGGTCAGCATGTAGGGTACACAGGGTTAACTGACTCTGTGAATTACATAGAGGATAATATTTGAGTATTGGTGTGCATACTCTTCTTCCTCACTAGAAGGTGACTTCCTTAAGAAAAGGAACAGTTTTAGTCATTTTTATAACCCTGGCCCCTAATACAGTGTTAGAATCTCAGAAGCAGTGGTGTGCTGGGAATAGCTCCCTCAGCTCAGGCAAGTCAGTTGTGTGCCTCTCTTCCAACTCTGCTTTTAATGATATACATTGGTAACTTGGAATTGGCCTTAGTGGGAATATTTACACCATGAAACTAGCAAACACTACAAGTCAGGGCTTGTTAAATATTTACCTGCAAAACATTACATAGAAGACAGTTTTAAAAAATATTGTTGCATGAGTGAATGAATTGGAGAGTAAAAGGTATAAAGAAGAGATTACAGGCTAATACATCTTTTATTACACCGGTCATGTAGACAAGGGGATAAGGAGGTGAAAGCTGTTGATCAATAACTTTTAATGAACATTACAAAAACAAACAATAAAAAATAAAATCCTTGAGATAGAACATAGTTCAGTTTCCTACTCCATGAGGGAACTTTACATAAAGGATCCTAAAACAAGGATATCAAGTCCCCCCTCTCTTTTCCTCCAATGCCAAACATAAAACTTCCAATGAGAGGGAATCCAAGGAAATCATGTCCTTTAGATAGAATTCTACTTCTTCCTTCTGGGATAATAAAAAATAAGGGTCCTAATTCCTCCCAAGTATAATATCCCACATAATACATTCTCATTTTGTATTTTATCGTTATGTGTCTATTAATATATATGACTCTTCCATTAGAGAAGTCCCTCTTAAACATTTTAAAATCACTATTTCTTTTAAAACAATCACCTCTATTAAAAAAAGGCAAAAATACAAGAAAGTATGCATACAATTTCCAGAGGAGCATAGATATTCAAAGTACCCTCCTCTAGGCCCTGGTTAAAGAACTTCACATTCCAATGAGAGGATCCCAGGGGCAGGCTATTTGTCTAATTTGTTTCCTATTCCCAGCCTGTGTGTCACATACTGACACTTAAAAAAAGAAAACAAAAGAAAATAAAGAAGACTTGCATATTGAATAAATGGATGGGATGAATAATAATTACTTTGGATGCTTCTTACTGCCCCACAGATCTTCTCTTTTTTAAAACACTTCCCATTTTGTCAACTACTTATTACAAAGCATGAGTTTCAAAACCTTGAACTTCCACATCACTCTCCTCTGATAACTCAGTGTTCTTGATTTGTACTAAAGAAAGTAAGCTATTGCCTCCCCACCACTACCCCAGATATATAGTTCAAGATTCCATTAAGTTTCCAGACAACTTTGTTATCACCCATGATCCACAGTGATCTTTCGTTTAGCTAAGTCTCTAGATTCTTTCCACCTGAAAGACTGGTAAGCTAGGCTCTTCCAATTCTCTACTTCCTCAGTGGACTTTCTAAATCTGACTTTATATTTTTACTGTTAAATTCCATTGTCAGTTTCAACCCAGTAGGCTAGTCTGTGAAGCTCTTTGTAAATTACATAAAATAGTAGCTAGAGCTCCCCATAGAGTGATCCCCAAATTTATTAAATGTCTTATATGTCATCAAATATTTCATTAAAAATGATATAAAGAAAAGTTCAATAATAGAAACTAGAGACTTCCTGCAGTTTGACAATGAGCCATTAACCAATAATGTTTGGTAGGAAAAGTCTATCAGCTAAAGATTTGACAAATTACTTAGCTATCCTACAAGATATATATATTTACCCTATCCACAAGAGTATCTTAGCAATTATTTCAAATGCCTTGTTGAAATCCAAGTGATTGAGATGAGGCATGGTATCTTTTGTGAACTCTTTCCGTGAGATTTGATTGTGTACACTTCCTTTGTGTTCCCATCAAAGTTTGTGCAAGTCCCTATTATAGTCGTTACCATAGTATATCCTAATTTTCTTTTGCATGTGTCTCCCTGAGTACTGTGAAGTTCTTGAAGAATAAGTCTGTGCTTCCTTTATCTCTACATCATCAGAACCTTGTGCATAGTAGTTACTCAATAAATATTTGTCAAACAGAGGAGTCAATAATAGAGAGATTCTCATATTTTACCTAGGTCATGGAATTCTGTATAAAGTTTGCAGTTTTCTCTGGAGTTATTCTAGGAAGAAAATGACTAAAAATGACTCACAACAATTTGGGAGAATAGAGGAGCCAGTTCATCTCTTTGTGCCTCACTTAAAACACTCTTACTATTTTAGCTTCATGCACATATGGAATGTATAACTTGGTTTTATAACAGAGGATAATTTCATCCTTCTAAAGCTAAAACTGTACATGCTATTATGGTTATTTCTGGGTGTTTTTTCCCCTTTTATATTGCACCTTTTGTATTTCTTTTTAAAAGGTCAGAAATAGTATCTCATTATCACTTCAGAGAAAACAGTTGCCAAAGTTTCCATTCATAGACATAATACTTGGAATATCTCCTTTAAAATCATATGAAAATAATAGAATGCAACAAAATCACAATGTTCCTAAATACTTATGCACTCTGGTATATAAAATTTACTTAAACTTTTTGTTTGTTGCATGATACTAATAAATTTGTTAAGGTATTTGGAGTATAAAATGTCATTATCTTATGCTTGCCTTCTAAAGGCCAGATACAGATCCATATTTTTCCAAAGCCAAATTCCTATAAGGATACAATCATTGATAAAATATCCAGTGTTCCTGCACAGAGGTTGAATGGTGGAGAACAAAATGACCTTGTACAGTATGTGCAATCTTTATTAATTGAACTTTAAGCTAGCCCTTGAGAATTTTATGCATTCTGCAACAAAAAGGTCAACAGAATAGCAATACATTTTCTTATATTTATTTGTGCATTTTTCAAATGTTAAAGTTGAGTGAAAATTCATTCAATTTATTTGTAATTGAATACCAAAGAGGGAAAAGTTATATTCCTCTTACTTATCCATTTATATTTACATGGAAAATAACATTTTCAAGGAAAAGCAGAAGGAACATTTGTAATAGCAATGGACACTAGATGTTGAGCATGTTTCTCATTTCTTACCATTTCTTATTATAAAATGTCTGCGAAGAAATTATTTTGAATTTAAAACACTAATAAATTTTTATAGCAAAAAATACTATGTTTAAGGTGCTATTCTAGGCTTCAAAAATACAACATAAATAATATAGTCAATGCCCTCAAAAACTCACAATCTGGGGCCAGTCACAGTGGCTCATGCCTATAATCCTAGCACTTTGGGAGGCCAAAATTGGAAGATCGCTTGAGGCCAGGAGTTTGAAGCTAGCCTGGGTGACATAGCAAGACCCCATCTTTACAAAGAAAATTAAAAATTACTTGGGCATGGTAGTGTGGCCTGTAGCTCCAGCTACTTGGGAAGCTGAGGCAGGCGGATCATGTAAGCCCAGGAGTATGAGGCTGCGGTGAACTATGATTACACCACTGTACTCCAGCCTGGGCTGCAGAGCAAGACCCTGTCTCTAAAAAACTAAATAAATGAAACTAAAATAATCTGTGGGAGTATAGAGGATTTAAAGATGAAACTTTATAACCTGAGAAACATTTGAGTTATGCATTAGATAATGAGCAGAATTTCATAAGTTTTAAAAGTGATACTAAGCAACGGCGAAAATGGGGGCAAGGGCTCCGGAAATATCTAAAGCTATAACTGGAAAATAAAGTCCTGTCGACCTAAAAGACAGAGGCTGAGGTATAAAATACAATTTTTTTTAGAAAGTTATCATTGGTGACAAGACAGGAGGTGTAAAAACCCTAACTGCCCTTACAAAAGTGAAGAGGCTCTGGGCTGTGACAGCGCAAGTGGAATTAAAAGGAGGACAAAGATTTATTAAAAATTAGGATTAGGACTTAATGTTTAAATGAAAACAGAAGTCAAAGGGGATAAAGATGGCATTGGGCTGTTTATTCAGTATTATTGCGTGTAATTGGAGCCACGTGTGAATTCATAAACATAACTCAATACTTCATATCTAATCATTTAATTACCACTTTCTTTTTTTAACCTGAGTATTCTTAATTCTGAAAAAAAAAATTCTAAATTTACAAATGTCTAAGAGATCTTTTCCAGTTCATGCAACTTTTATATGCATGTGTGCATATTTGTGTGTTTTGTTTCACTAAAAGATCTTTAAGAATTTTTTTATGGAAAAAAAATTTAAGCACATAAAATTGTACATTTTATCACATTTCCAACTGTTTCATTAAGGAGATCACAAATTCTGTCCTTGGGTAGAAGAAGTCCTTTTTGTTAGATCCGGAGCTGAGAGAGAGACACACACGAAGCCTCATGTGTAGAAAAATGCTGTTTATTTTGAGAATCTGGGTGCACATGGGTGGAGGCCAAAGAAGGGAACCACAAGAGAAAAGGAGAGAACCTTGGGTTTTATAGAGGGTTTTCCTGGGAGGAGTAAATAAATTCTTTTCAAACAACCAGGGTTAAGGAAAGTTAAGTTCCCCTCTTGCATTCCGTTCCTTTATCTCCCTAGGAAACAACCTGGAGGGATAAGTGTCCTCCTTATCAGGAGGGATGAGGAAAGTAAGTTTCCCTCTAGCATTCCATTCCATTATTTCCCTAGGGAATAAACAGGAGGGATAAGCTAGTCCTTATCAGGGGGGATAAGGAAAGTAAGTTCCCATTTTGTATTTCATTCCCTTATCTCCCACTACAGTCTGGCAAAGACTATAGTGCCTAATACACCCCTAGGGAGGGGGTGAGTTTAATAGGAGGTTTGGATGGAAGCTTGGAAAAGGTGAATTCTTTAAGCCTAACATTCCACCCTTTTTATTATACACACATAAGAAAGGGAAGGGCAAGGTATGAAAAAGGGAAAAAATTAAAAATTAGAAAGATCGGGAAGCAGGCATTGTTGTCTTTCCCAGCAAGTTGCTTGCTCATTTGGGACAGAAACTAGCAGCACAGAGTAGGGAGAGCTCAAGATTGGCCTTTAAGCTGTTATTAGAAAATTAGGAGATTCAAGGCTGCCCTAACATTCCCCCTTTCTGTTGTTAAAATTAAATTTCTATTTAAAATGAACTCAGAAGTCGGGAAAATGGGCAGAGATCTTTCTTCTGTAGCTACTTTCTGCTAAGAAGGGGCATAGAGATCTTTTATGGAGGTCATTTAAATTATTAAAAAGGAGGGGGTTGCAAATGGATGGTCTTGAAGTTAGAATAGAGGCAGGATGGGGTTTCACGGGAGAGACACAAGAAATATACAGTAGGCAAAGCACGATAATGAGCCATGCATATCACAGCATATTATCAGAGCCTGGTATCCCTGATGGGCTGGACTTTCAGGGACCTCGCCATGGGGGAAGCAGTTTCTGTAGCACCTGTGGGTTTGAGTCCAGAGAGATGACTCTCGGCCGGGATTCCCAGAAGTTCAGCAGTAGTGGTGGAAGCAGTGAGAGAATTATTTAAAAGCTGAAGGAGACCCAATTTGTTCTGGGAAATCCTTCAGTAAAATCTAGTCTTTAGGCTGTAAGTGTTCCAGTCCCTTTAAGAAGTCACTAGTGCATCCCATTGCTGGCAGGTAGGCGCCAGGTGGGGGAGGTGGAGGAAGACAAGGGTTTGAACTTACTAATT
Organism: Indri indri; assembly: GCA_004363605.1. Lineage (NCBI taxonomy): Eukaryota > Metazoa > Chordata > Mammalia > Primates > Indriidae > Indri > Indri indri. The sequence goes on from RJWJ010016648.1 coordinate 18,214, forward strand.
CCATTTCTTGAAATCAGTGTTTACAATTGTATATGCCTGTGTTGTTTGCAATAGCCCTCAGGCCTAGAGAGGATGAGTAAGGTTGGACCAGGTGGAATTTATTAGTTTAAATTCTGGAGATAACTTTATTATTTACTTAATACTACTTCAGTGGCTTTTGAAAGGAAAGCAAGAGAATTAATAATGTTTTAAATAAAAAGTCATAACTAAAAATTTTCTTTCTAATTATAGCCAACTGAATCACATACTAAATTCCTTCATAAATTCCCTTTATAAACTTTATCCCAACCTGCACAGACCATCTACAAAACACGCCTAAAACTTTGTTTTGTCCTAACTTTTTCATTTCCTGGCCAAACAGGGGTACATCAGAGCTGGGTCTCCCCAGGTGACAACCCAGACCACATGGCCAAACAACTGAGACACATTGGAGCTGGATCTTCCCAGGCGATGACCCGGACCAAACCAGTCATTTTAGGACAAAAAAATTCCATACGAGATCCTTTCTTACCAAAATATATTTCCACACTTATTGCCTTTTTACATCTCTTTCTCTTACTCACAAATTACTTTCTATTTCATTTTTAATGAAATATTTGATATGAGCCTATTAATTAGGGCTCTTTTACATATTTTGGCAGGGAAACATATACATACATGACATATATGGACATGCAAACATATAAACATATAGAAGGAGATAATTTTAGGTGAAAAAAGGCAGAAAGTTCTATAGCTTGAAAGCTCAGAGCATATCAAGGAAAACATTGTATGTAAAGTTCTAGTTAAGTTTTTCCCATAAGTCAGAGGAAGGAAGCCATAAGATCTTTTCCCAGCGAGGGTAATTGAGAAGCACAAAAAAAGGGTGGACAAATGCTTTATCTCCCAGCAGAGAGAGAAGCTGTGGAATACACAGGGGATTTGTATTTTACCTTTTACTCTGAAGATGGGGGTAGGAGAGGGAAATAGAGGCCCTGAAAATTCAGAAGAGCAAAGGGCATGACTCCAGCATTAGTTTTTACCTGTGCCACGGAGTTACCTAAGACTCAGCCATTCCCTTGTGTGGAAGTTAAATATGTTCTGAAGCCTGACATGTCTGTCAGACTGAGGCAGTTTCAGAGGGTCTGTGGGTATGGAGGATGCCCCTTTAGGGTGGGACAGCCAGTTCCAGAACCCAAGTGCAATCTGCCATTTTAGGAAGAGCACTCACTCTTCCAGGGCCCTTATTTTGTCAGAGGGTCACGGTCCTGGTAGAGCCCATTTAATAGGGCATGTTTACTCTAGAGACCCAAAATGGTAGTGGAGGCAGGACTCAGTTCCCGTGTAAGTGTGTGGCCTTGTCGTCTGCTTGCCTGGGGCCTTTTTGAGTAACTCTGGAAAAGCTCTTTGCCGGTACAACCACTATTTGAAAAGCATTTTCTGGAAAAAAAAGAAAGAAAAGCATTTTCTCTTTTTCTGGGGCTGTTGACAGTCCCACTCTTTTTCCTTTGCCTCTCCCCATCTTGGTTATTAAAGACCTTGAAGGCCAGCTTTAGGAGATCGTTTTGTGGGATTTGAGGCCCTTCGTCTAATTTTCGGAGCTTGTGCCTGATGTCAGACACAGGATGGGAGATAAGATGCATATTGAGGAATAAAGTTCCCTCAGGGGTACTTGATACCCTCAGACCTACTTGATAATCCCATAATGGGCCTGTTCTAGGGACTGGGACTGTCCCCTACTGGCTGGGCAGGTGTGTGTCTATGGATTTCATCGCCATGTGCCTGGGCATTAAGCTAAACCCTCTCCTTCTCCTCAGAGGATAGGATGATGTAGAGGTCATGCCAAGTCAGATCATAAGATTGAGACAAATAAAAGGGACATGCACCCACATGATGCCTTCTGCCCCAGCCCCTGGGACTTGAGCAGAACGAAAGCACGTAGTGGGGGGCTGGGAAGAGGACGGGGCAGGTGTTTAGTAGAAAGATTTCGGCTGGATTACAGCTCGTACAGAGTGAGGGTTGAGAGTGGAGAGCACAAAGGCTCGGACACAGGGAATCTCGGACCATATGCCAGAAATTATAATGAGACCTCGGAGGAGGCTTCCTAAATGGGTAGTTTTAGGAGGAATGGACTGAGAGTTTCCCACATTCCTGGAAAGAGTAGGGGTCACACAGGGCCAATTCTATTCAATTCTAGGCGTCCCTAGAACGAGGGAATGGCACGGGGTGATGAGCGAGTGACTAGCACTAGACGAGTCGGAACAGGCGTCCCCGTGTCCAACGAAGACCCTAGGGGCCAAGGGTCCTCCGGCTTACCTGTAGGACTTTTCCAGTCGAGACGAGTAAACGAGAAATGAGAACGAGAGGGATCGAGAAACGAGAACAAGCTTGTGAGCTCCCTACTCACCAGGAACAGGATATCTCAGGGTGTCGATTTTGGAGGTCAGCAAGGAAAATCTGAGTCCCGGTCGCGTGTCTGCTTCTCAGCTTGGTTCAGGAGGGTCCGAGCGGACAATTACGTTACCTGGGCAGAGCTAGAACGCTCTGCCTACACTACAGGATCCATGAGAAGTTAGAGAGTGGCCCCTGCACAGCTCAGGAAAGATTCGTGGAAACCTTACCGATGACCCAGAGACTCAGAGGGAGGCAGGATTCGGGAGTACTGCTTCCCCAGTTGCAAGCCTTGCCTGCGAGAGTCCCGGAGGTTGCGCCCACCCGGTGTGTCCTCCTGGGTTTTGGCATGAAATATTAGGTCCGGAGCGAACAGAGAGACACAAGAAGCGTCATGTGTAGCGAAACGCTATTTATTTTGAGGATCTGGGTGCAGATGGGTGGAGGCCAAAAAAGGTGCCCACAAGAGAAAAGGAGAGAGCCCTGGGTTTTATAGAGGGTTTTTCTGGGAGGAGTAAATAAACTCTTTTCAAACAACTGGGAGGGATAAGGAAAGTAAGTTCCCCTCTTGCATTTCATTCCTTTATCTCCCTAGTGGTCTGGCAGAGGCTACAGTGCCTAATACACCCCTAGGGAGGGGAGAGAGGTGGGTTTTATGGGAGGTTTGGATGGAAGTTTGGGGAGGGTGAATTCTTTAAGCCTAACACTTTTCACATTCTCTTTTTCTACCTGATCAATGTCACTAGGAACTCAGATCTTTTTAACCTATGGTGAATAGAAAAAGTTTGCATATGAAGATGTATTTGGCTAATAAATAACTATTTCAGTTCATTTGATATCATATATAGGTATGTGCGTGTGCATGTGTGTTTGGGGGAAATGTGTGTGTAAAATTTCAAAAGGTCGTCACTGGATATTTCAGTAAAACACAATGACACTTTCATGATTTGTCATGACAGTTGTAGTCAAATAGAAATTTTCTAATATCACATCTGTCCATAGAAGTAGGTAACAGTGTTCTTGCAGGGATCATTGTATAGTTCTTGAAAATGATGTGTGCTAATGAGTCATGGATATTCAAAGGATGACATATATCATAAACAAAGTATATATCAGAAATTTCATATATAAATAAAGCATTAAATTCACCTAAATTTTAAAAGAACTGATTATTAGGTCATAGCCATTCATTAAACAGAATAAACTGACAGGATGTTTCATTTCTTATTGAGATAACTTTTTAATGCTTGCTTACTTCCTTTTCCTTTTATTTGAGCCTAGGATCTGCCATTGCTTTGGGGTATTTTAGCCAATAATATTTTTATGATCAGGTGTTTCTCTTTAAGAGGCATTATAAATTTTTTCTCTCAAAGCTGCCCCAAATGAGCCATAAGTCCCCTTTGGACACACATTTTGCTACAACAGTCATCTTATCTTAGAGCTGTATATATGAACAGCCTTAATTTTATAACTCGACTTGTAGTTGCATATGACTCATTGAATTTGAAGTCCAGGTCAGTTAAATCTTAACCTATAGATGTAGTTGGGTGTGATACCCACGTTGAATAACACTTAGAAATTGTGTGTTTCCCCCTCCTCCACACCCCTCCACCGTATACCAGATTTGAAGGGAAAACATCTTCCCATTACATCAGAGAGAATAGTTTAACCTTATATTCCGGGCATGCATCCAGCTGCACTAGAATGTATGACATGCTGCCCGAGCCAATAGACATTACGTATGGAGATGGGAAAGAATGTTGAGGAGCTGACAAAAGGTCGGAGTGACTAGAACTGAGTGAGCAAGGCTCAGAAAGTAGCATGCAGGACTGGATTCCTTCTTGTCCCCCTAAGGCCTTGGGCTATTGGAAAATAACAGCCAGGAAGTGACACAGAGGCTACAGACCTCCAGCCATGCAGCATCAGCTACGATAGTGAACAAACAATGGACAAATATTAACCCTTGAACGAAGGGTAGGAGAGGAGGCCAGTGAATATTTTAAAAAATATAATCATGCAATAGCATTATTTAAGATGATTTAAGTTCAGTCATGAGAAATATATATGGATGTATTTTTAGACACTTTCCTTCTTTCTCTTTGCCCTCAATTTCCACCTCCCAGATGGAAACAGAATTTACATGCTGCCTTCTTTTTATGCAAGAAGGAAACACTACAATATCCCACCATTACCCCAACTACGCCCCTTCTCCAAATTAAATTAAATCTATGAGGGGTGTATTAGTTTCCTAGGGCTGCTGTAATAAACACAAACTGGGTGGCTTAAAACAACAGAAATGTATTCTCTCCCAATTCTGGAGTTTATAAGTCCAAAACGAAGGTGTCAGCAGGCTCCTTCCAAAGGCTCCAGGAAGGATCTTTTCCTGACGCTTCTAGCTTCTTGTGGTTGCTGGCAATCCTTGACATTTCTTGGGGGCAGAATAACTCCAATCTTTGTCTCTGTCTTCAAATGGCCTTCTTTCTGTGTGTCTTTGTGTCTCCAAATCTCTCCTTATAACACCAGTCACTGGATTGAGGGCCTATCCTAATCCAGTGTGACCTCATCTTTTTTTTCCCCCAGATTTATTGAGGTATACTTGATGAATAAAAATTGTATATATTTAAGATGTACAGTGTGGTTTTGATATACATACACATTGTGAAATAATCAAGCTAATTTACATATCCATCTTAATTACATCTGCAAAGACCCTATTTCCAAATAAGTTTCCATTTACAGGTTTAAAACTTCAACGTGTCTTCCAGTGGACCATAATTTAATACATGACAGGGAGCTAATCTCAGCTAGGTATTCAGAAGAACAACCAGGTTATACAATTAAATCAATTTATGTAAAAGTCAAAATAACACTAGAGTTACTTTGCATTTCTAAAGAAGGACTTTGTAACACAAAGGTGTCAAATAATGAATACACTGGTGGGTATCAGAGCATTCTGGTACCTGCTTTCTGTCCAGAGCTTCCAACTCCCTACCTTTAGTAAACCCAAGGCTGAGGTTGTATCTCTCTATACACTCACCAGAGTGGATCAGCTACAAAATGAAAAGGATACTTATGCAGAAAATTTAGATTATGTATTTTATTTCCTTTTCCTTTAGTTATGTTTTCACTTTTATGGTAAATATTTAAGTATTTTTGGACCAAATTATATGAATCATGGTTTCATAGTTTATTTTAATAGTTTCATGTTAACATGGATTTAGAGCTGCATATTTCCCATATATGGCCCATATATGAAGGACACATGAAAAATATGAAGGACATTGATGCAAAAATTTTGGAAACAGAAAGCTACAGATATGTAAATGATTTTGGTAGGCACAGATTTTATTTTTTCCAAAATATTTCCTAAATTTGAATTAGAAGAGTAGATAAGAACCAAGTAAAAGAGCCTTCGAGATGTTTATATCAGGTAATGTGGGTTCAGGTTTATATCAGGTAATCTGGGTTCTTACATGCTTGCTTAGGAGAGTCAATATCCATTCACAATGGTGAAACACTCACCCCTGGAAGAGTTAAGTCCAGAAGAATGTGGTACTTTATTTAGGCTATTAAAATCCTGAAATTCAGAGTTTTAAAATGATTCAAGAGGAGATAAATCTATCTTTAAACAAAATGCTTTTCTTTGCATGCAATAAATCAGATTACCACTTTATTCTGAACAATATCATGTATTTCATGTTTATAATAATTCAATTTATTTGTAAATCACATTCTATCAACACACAGCTCAAACCATTATATTTAATGCAGAAATGGCAGATAAAATTGGAATGGACTCTTTTTCTTTCTTAGAACATTCATTATTTGTTTGGGGAAAATTTTATTAGAAATTCCAGTTTTTAAAAATCTTTCATAAATATAAATATAACTTTAGTAAAAAAGAAATGCATTACTTTAAATTAAGTTGCCATAGTATCAAATATCCACTTAACGTTGTTTCAGGATTAGCATTTCTTCTTTGTCGATTACAAAAAACATACTATGCTAAATTTTATTATTTGGATTATTGATTTCCCAAGAGACTTTGGTCTAAATGAAAAAGCTATAACTTAAGTTTTATAATTAAAATTTATAGTGAAACATTTATTTTTCATGCAATTAATTTATACTCAAGAAAAGTTTTGATAGTTATGTAAATAATGACATGAATTTCTATAATTCCTTTTATTCAGCTGTTTTGAACACTCTAAAATCATCTGTTGTTTTTCTCAGCATGGTCCCTAAACATCTGCAACAAATTCCTCTGAAAGGTAGGGGACTTTTTAGATATGGAAATTCTGGATATTACTCTATACATATTTATCAGTGTCTCTGGAAATATACTCCATGAATTTATGTTTTTAATAAGCCATCCAGATGATTCTTATGCCTATTAAAGTTTGAGAACCCAGTTATTAAAGGGAACAAACCAGTGGATCCTAACCTTTTCAACACTGGTGATCTCTAGGCTCTCTAGTATACAGGAAGAACCTGTTCAGTGATTGTCAGCTTCTTCTAGAGGAAGTTGTCCAAGGGTCAAGAGAAGAAGGAAATCTTGAACTGCCTTCCACTATCCACAGAGATCTGGGAACCTGGTCAAAGATAACAGGCAGCATGCGTGGAACTATTTCAATGTCAGCGAGCCCAGTAGAAATAGTCACAGACTTCTCTTTCCTCCCACTCTTATCCCTCCCTCCCTTTCTCCCTCCCTTTCTCCCTCCCTCCCTTTCTCCCTCCCTCCCTTTCTCCCTCCCCTTTTTTCCATCTTCTCAATGCCTTCTCCAGTTTTGTCAGAAGAATGGGGAGAAAGTGGTGTTGGTAGGAGTGCAGTAAATTACCAAAAACCTTGCCTTATCCCATCTATGAGCCTCAACCTCACTGAACACTCTTAAAAGCAGGTGCCTACAAAAAGAAGTGTCCAATTTTTTGTTGTTATTTCCATAGACGAAAAATAATAATAATAAAGAAGTAAGAAGTGTCACCAGCTGTCTGTTCCTGGCTTTTTTTCCCACCCCAGGAGGTTCCAGGAGGTATCTCCCTCTAGATGATGATGATGGATACAAGTGTCACAATCTTTGTCTGACTTTATCTCCTGTCTCCTGTCTTCAGATCCTTCTTCCAGAGAGGGTCTTAACATGTAGGGTCAGAAATCACAACAGCAACTTGTTCATCTGAACAAGCAAGAAATGCACTGCAATTGTTGAGAGCAGCACCTAGAGCTCAGCTCAACCCTTACCATGTCCACCGGAAGTTCTGGGGTTACTGACTGGTCTCTCCCAGGCCTGCTACATCAAAAGTCAGGGTTTATTATTCATTGGATTAATTATTCCAAGATCCCCTTAGAGCTAGAGAAAAAAAAAAGAGATGTAATGCTTAACTTTTATTAATGTAATTGAAAAACACAAAATATCAAACCATTTTTACATCTGTATCTCAGTGAAATTTAAAAATAAAAATATTTGGTCTGAGTGTGGGGCACATGCTTGTAATTCCAGCACTTCGGGAGGCCAAAGTGGGAGGATTGCTTGAGGCCAGGGGTTTGAGGTTGCAGTGAGCTATGATCAGGCCACTGCACTCCAGCCTGGGTGAGAAAGCAAGACCCTCCATCTCTAAAAGAATAAAATAAAAATAATAAAATATTATGGTCTACAATAGAATTTGGTAAACTATAGTACATTATTTACATCTACCTTCACTCTACAATGAGTGTGGTAGGTCTGACAGAAACTGTATAATATATGGGTACCTATAGAGCATCCTTATTTTTGCCTCTTGGTTTGCAGTGCCTAAAATATTTACACCTGGGCTCTTCAGTGCACATGTTTGCAAACCTCTGGTCTAAACCAACATATTCAAGGTCGATTTTTCTGTAGCATCTGAAGGCAACTGTATTCCATAAAAATATTCTCTATACGCATGTTAAAACACATGTATTTTCTTTTTTTTACTAACCAGCATAAGGTAACCATAAATGTGTGGGAACAACTGCCTTAGTCCCAGAGCAACACCTCTCATAGTTAGGGATTCAATAAATCTTTCAGTTAAATAAATGAGTCTTTGAAAATGTATGTAAATTCTAGATTTTATTTATAATATACTGTATCCCTATTTTAGAATACATTTCTTCTCCTCAAATCTTTGAACAAAATGGACAATCCAGGAATAATGCACAATGAAGATTCCAGAAATACTTAAAGCCCCAGGGGAGAGAAGCTCTAGAGTTTGCCCTGAAGTGTTCTGCAAGTTTTAAGAGAACAAAGCAGACCTCCCTTCCCCAAAAAGTGTGTGTTGAAAAATATTCCTACTGATAAAATATATGCATATACATATATATGAATTTGGACAAATCGATTTCAAGCATCTATTATAACAGTTACTAAATTGTATTCCAAGCATACTTTAAGTCCTCAAGACATTGATATTTGCCAATTGTCCTAAGTGCCGCTAATTATCTGTCTCTTCTAGAAACTCTGCATCATTCAGGGCTAGCTTTCTTCACAACCTCCAATTCTGTTCTCACCAGTTCACAAGGATCTGTATCCTATTCACTTTAACTATAAGGGTCATGACAGATCATCTAAGCCAGCTAAGAGGGAAAAGAGGAAGAAGAAAACCCAACCTGCAAAAGATTCCAGATAGTGAAAATAAACAAGGAACTACAGAAGCAAGCACCAATCATCTGCTTTCCCATAGCCACTGGTTTTCTTTTGTTCAGGTACTGCAGTGGTCAGCATCAAGTGAGATCAAGCAAGATGACCTTTAAGCCATGTAGCCCAGAATTTGTCCCACAGTAAAAGACTCAGGAAACATTCATTATTTCCTTTCCATTCCCCCCTTTCCTTCTCGCCTGGCTTTGCGCTTTTAGATCCAGGATTCTTATTTCCATTTCTACTTAACAGAAAGAGTAAACCAATAATTTTGTACTGTGAGGGTTGAAAAATTTTATTCTTCATATATATTATGCAAAAGGAATCCTTTAGGGTCAAATCACCCCACGCTGATCACATGAGGCAGACATGTGGCACTAAGAATGGGGCTCTGGAGTCAATCTGTCTGGGTTCCAGGCCACCTGCACCCCTTACGAGCTGGATGACCTTGAAAAACCTGTTTAACCTCTTTGCGCATCATATTCTGCATCTCTAAAACTGGAATAATAAAACATCATGAGCTTGTGGATAGGATTGCATGAGAACATATATGTAGAAAACCCTTAAAACGGTGCTGTATATAGTGAGCACTCTTTTATTACTAGATATTATTATTATTAGTGCTAATGAGGTTTCCATTGTCAGCATGACCAAGGGACCCTCCAAGGACTGGGCCCCTGCTCACCTCCCCTGCCCCCTGCATGCTCCTTATTCCACTCCCTATCACTCGGTTCCACTAAAGCCAGATTACTTTTTGGCCCCAAACTGCATTACCCCTTTCCTGCTTATCTATGTTCAGGCTGCACTGCCGAGTCATCGTTCAACATTAGCTTTGCACAGCCTATTTTCTATTAAGTTTCCACCAAATAAAATGGAATGCCGCTACATTTGCACCCCCAGCCAGACATTTGTACACCATTCCTTAGTTCTCTTTTTCCCCTTCCTCCTTGAGATAGTGAACCTTTCAAGGGCAGGGTGAGTGTGTTAGGAACCCTTGTAGCCATAGCACCTAGCAGCTCTCTATTATATAGAAGCCATTTAAAAAATGTATGGTGAATTAAAGAAGGCTTAAAGACCCTGTCTAGTAACTCTGAAGTCGTAAAATTCTATTTAAAGTACAGCCACAGGAGTTGGCAACATGACCTCTTCTGGCAACAAATCTCATTTATAAATGGCATAAAGTAATTGCTGTTATTTGTTCAAAATTCAATGTCCTATAATCACATCTGGTGAATTAAGAAACTTGCTCCTATTACTGGAATTCAATTTTGACTACATCAGAGATATTTCTAACAACATCATTCAGAGTCCTCTACAGTTGCTTCTTTGTAAGCGGAGTAGTGCTCCATGTAGCTATTTCCCTGTTCCTTTTATTTATAGATCATACCATGTTTATCTTAATCACTTGCACTATCTTTAATTAACTGGTTTAAAAGTATCTGAAAACAATTATATAAAAGGAATGTGCCTCCATATTTTTCTCCTTCAGTGAATTTTACCTAAATCTACTGAAACATCCTGTAAAAATTTCTAATGTTTATTATTCAAATTGACCCTTCTCTGCAGAAAAAATATAATAACCTGCCCTATAATTATGGCTCAAAAATGCATTTGTGTTTGTGAAATGATGGAATTACTGAATTGGATTTTATGCTTTATTCAAATGTATCCCAAATCCAAACACTTCTTTCCATCAAACTTAACAACCACCATTGTCTCTCAACTCGACTACCACAATAGCCTTTGAATTGGCTACTGCTTTCAGGTTTGCCCATCTAAAATCAACAAAACACTTGAAGTAATCCTTTAAATTTTTAATTAGCTCATGCTAGCGCCTTAGTCAACGCCCCACCCCCCGTCCATTGTACTATAAACGAACTCTGAACTCCTTACAATGGCCTTTGAAGCCCAACATGACCTGCCTATCTCGCTTCCACCTCCCCCACCAGGGTGTCCTTGGTCGCCACAACTACAGGGATACTAGGATTTTTTTCTTCTGCTTGAACGTGCATTGCTTGTTCCTGTCCTGGTGCTTTGTGCCTAGTGCCTCCTCTCCTTGCAATGCAAGGTCTTGAACACAAGGTTGAGTCTTTATCTTCAGCTCAAACATGACCTTCCTCACGAAGTCTGCTCTCCATCGCGGACTCCCTTCAGTGGACCTATCCAGTCCCATTGTTGTGAGCCACCAAGAGGCTGCTGACATTCTCACAGTCAATTCTTTCTCAGCTGTGTCTCTGCCTAGTGGCCCTGTTAATTCAGTCTGCCATGGATCTTGGTGATAAGAATCCTCAGAGTCTCTGCTGCTTCCTTCTTTCAATGCATTGTTAAAGCTGAGAACCTCACAAACCAGTGACTGAGCCATTTTGCTCTTACTTAGAAGGCCCATTTTCTCCCTCAACTCATTATCCACGCCACGTAAAAGCCAAGGGGAAATTTGGATTGCAAACTGCATCTGTCAAGCCATGGAACCCTCTTAACTTCTAGGGTCACTGCATGTTTGCATGGGATTTCTCAGCACAGTAATCTCTTCCCAAAATTGTAAACCATAACCCTGAGAATCCCCTCAATATGGAATTTCTAAAGCTGTTCCCTCCAGAGGCTTGACCTCAAGGAGCTGGGAGGAGAAAACAAGAGCTGAGGCAGCCACTTGCCTCTTCCACTGTGATCTTTCTAGCCACCTCTTCTGATGTTTCTCAAAGGAATAGATGAAGAGGACTTTTTTTCCTCTTTGTACATGATTTTAAACTCTTTTAAATAAAATTGCATGCAAACCCAATCATTTGTGTTAGTTGACAAACTTCAAGATGAAATGTAATAACACTTAGTGAATCATAAATGTTTCATCTTTAAATTATTAAATCTCTGGGTCTTGGCAAAACATCCAAATAATAGACTAATCCTCTAAGCCTGTTCTTGATACTGTAAGAAGGAACTGAAGGGCTTTCTAAAACTGACTGTCTTTAAACCATACATCAAAATCATGTTTTAAATAACAGAAACTGACTGTTCCTTTCCTATCTGTACCCCATGGGAGGCTGATGCCCTGACTGCTACAGGGGGAAGCACATGCATGAAAGCAAAGACAAAAATATGTTATCATTATTTGACTGACCTAGACACAAATGCATCAAGTGGAAGAGAATGATTTTCTCCTTACATGTAATAGAAAAAGGAAAATAGAGATACTAACTATATTCAGATAAAACATTATCAACAAAAATAAGCACAATACAAGAGTAACTCCATTACTTGAGTGTCCTTTATTCAGCATGGTGACCCATTATTAGGAAACACACACACGCACACACACACACACACACACACACACACACGCATGGTTACACACACTCTCCCAAAACACACACATACAAAGCTGAGTTACCAAATAGATAACAGAACTCAGGGTGCTTGCTGGCCCTCATTATTTGCTCTCATTCTAGAAAGAATTCTAAATGTTTGATTTTTCTGACTTCCCAGCCAAGGTCATTTGAAAGCATGAAATCAGATGCTGGATGGTAAAATAAAATAGATACAATGAGAGTACGAATGGCATTTGATGCTGAGACAGAAAACAGTAAAAAAAAAAAAAAAGAATCACAGATGTTCTGGAATCAGTTTATATAGGTATAAATACCTCTTCTCTATTTTTATTAAGTTATTGAGTGTTTTGATCCTATGTAAAGAATTATAAACAATACATTTTTCATGCTTTATAATCCAATAACTGTGTTTGTGGTTTTACTCATTTAACAATCCTGAGCACAGATATAAACAGTTTCAACAAAGAAATTAATCTACCCTACAAAACATTTCGTTATTTTTTTTCTAGTTTGGGAGCTATAATAGTTTTGAAATTAGATGTCTAGGCAGAATAGTCTTATAAACGATGTCCAGGAAGCCATGTGCAAGTGAAGACTGTGATAAGAAAAACCAGGCACTTTGAAGTTACGTCTGGATTTGACCCCTAGCTGTAATACCTTCTGGCTTCTTAATAGGTACAAGTAGTACGAATTATCATAACCCAGTAAAATGAGGAAAATAAAACCTATCTTACAATAAGGCTTTGATGATTAAAGGACAATCACACACCCCTACAAAAATACTAAACAGATGTTACAAAATATAGACAAAGTAATTCATCTACAATGTCTTACACATTTGAGAAAAGAATAATTTGCTGAGATTTGGCTTTCAAGACAAGATCTATTTCTTACTACTTTTAATTGTGTTTGAATTCAATATCAAAGTAGAAGTAAGGGGGAAAGCACTAAATTAGGTGGAAAGTTAAATTATTTTCCTATTAAGCGCCATCCTAGACTATGTACAAATTCACAGAGAAATCAGACTGAATTTTGTTTTAAACTCTACTGATTCCAGGAAAAAAAAATATTCAGGTGTTTGGGAGACATAAAATTGGAACAAAAGATGTGTGTGTGTGTGCGTGTGTGTGTGTGCAGTGAGTGCAGGATACCTAACACCCAGTTTTGGTAACATTTAAGTACAGAGGCTAATTGGGTCTGTTCTACAGCAAAAATGCATTTTTGACAGGGAATAAATTCATACAATAAAGTTGTGGGGACATTATCTTAAGGAAGAAATTATTAATACATCTGCTCTTTACTTTAAATTTTCCATAGTTTAAAGATACTTGTTCTTCATTGGGGTGATGTAAGCCAGTGGGTTAGTTTGCCACTTTGTGTTAAATCTAATCCTTATTCATTATAGAATAAATAATTGAATAAAATTTGGCAATACTTCCCTCAAATTATATCAGGAATGTATGTTGTCTGGCACACATCAACATGAAAATGAAAGATGTTTAGACAAATTATCTAATTATTTGATCTTTGCTAAGCATCTAGATAATTATAAACATCCAGATGATTTAGTAACTTTTTTTTTTTTTTTTTGAGACAACGTCTCCCTCTGTCACCCACGCTAGAGTGCCGTGGCATCGGCCTAGCTCATAGCAACCTCAGACTCCTGGACTCAGGCAATCCTCCTGCCTCAGCCTCCCTAGTAGTTGGGACTAAAGGCACTTGCCACCACGCCTGGCTAATTTTTTCGATTTTTAGTAGAGACTGGGGTCTCTCTCTTGCTTATGCTGGTCTTGAACTCCTGACCTCAAGTGATCCTCCCTCTTCGGCCTCCCAGAGCACTAGGATTACAGGCATGAGCCATCAGGCCAGGCCTAGGAACTTCATTTTATTGTTTGTTTCTGTTTTTTGTGATATGGACACAATTTATTCTGTATGTGGAAAACATAAAAAATAGAGACCATGAAATATATTTAGTTATCAAAATATCTGATATTCACTTTCTTAGAGTTTTAATTATAGCATTGATTCTTTTAAATAATATTTTCCATATTGCATATTGAAATAACTTAAGTGATTCAATAGCACTTTCCTAAAAATTGAAAGAAATTCTAAATTTATATAAGCAAAGGACACAATAATGCACACAGAAAGATGTATGTTTGTGTGATACATGATTTCTTTTAGCTTTCTTTGGTAATTTAGCTACATATGTAGTACACCCAGCATGTTTAACTAACATGTAATTATTTATTTCTCCCATCAGGTTTAGAATGTAATAACTCAAGGATTTGATAATACAGTGGAGTGGTTTAACAACTGTTTATGTGCTTCCCATGATATGTTCTCTATACTGTAAGTATATATTTACTTTCTCAATCTACCTTGGTTGTGGGATAAATATGTTCAATTAGAATTAATAGATGATTTAGGTTGTTTCAGAAAATTATTAGCTAAAACTCATCCTAGGTGTAGAATAGTTTTATATTATCTTGTATGAAGAGATCTTCTGTAAACTTAACATTATATCAAAATTAAAGCATAAAATAAATATTTATCATGATAGGAGAATGCGCCCGCATTGTTTAATTATGTTTTTATAAATCATATACTTAATATTCTTAAGATTTCTATACTCTTCTTTAGTTTTCCAGAAAAATAAGTAAATATTATATATGCAAAATTTTATTCTAAAGTATTAAAAGTTCTTGAAATGTCTTTTTAAAATATAATTTGTAATATAATCTTAAGTTCAAGTCAATTTCTTTCTATATTAATTATCTTTTGAAAATGAGTTCAAATTTTGGCTACATAACACCTATACCACTAAATTATTCATATATATGTATAAATATATATAATTAAATTAACTTTAATGAGGTAAATAAAAAGGAGAAGAAGAGTGGTCTTCAAACAGATGTGAACCTCTTACTTTCTATTTCATATTACTGAAAAGGAAGGAAGGAGGAAAACCTGATATACTGTTTGCAGTAAGTACTAATTCATGTCAGTGGGAAAGAAAGAAGGCAACCCCATCCCTTTTCCTCAGAAGAAAGTAAGCCATGAACTGGAGCCCTTCAGTAATCAGAAGTTTCGCTACAATTTATGGCATATTTAGGGCATCAGGAGATGATTTTCCTTAATAATACCTGATACTGCCAGACCCAGAATCTCATGTCAAGCCTTATTATTCTCCATTCTCCCAGTCCTTTTCTTGCTGAACTCCTGTCTGAGGATATGAAGTTGTCACCAGTGACTTGGAACTTAGTGAGCTCTGATCCTTCTCCACAGAAGACAATACAAGAAGGTGTGCCTCATTATATTTTGAGGGTTAGAGGTGATGGTGGATAGGTTATTGACATCCCATTTCAGAATACTGAGTGCATTTTTGCACAAAATATAATTTAATATATAGTATAAGTTCCTAAAGCAGTTCCAACTAACAAAAGTTTAATGTGAGTCACACTTTATTTAAATTGTTTTTGTGCCCACATTTTTAAAAAAGGAAAAAAAAACAGGTGAAATGGGTTTTAATATTATATTTCATTCAACCCTATGTATTTCAAATATAGTTATTTCAACATGTTATTAATGTAAAAATATTGAGACACTTTACATTCATTTTTTTA